>JANSTU010047310.1:0-10364 GCA_027564075.1 Bolitophila hybrida | reverse complement strand
GAATAGAATCTATCCAGAAACGATTCTTGCTTTATGCATTGCGTCGACAGGGTAGACGAGTCGATGACTATGTCCTTTCACCCTATATTGTTTGATGCGAGCTCATGTGTCTGGAGACTCTCTATTTTCGCCGTAAAAATGCCGGTATTTTCGTCTTGTTTGATCTGTTATGTAAACGAATCGATGCTCCTAATTTACTGGCCCTATTAGAGATCAATGTCACGTTCAGAACGACTCGTTCACATGTTTTCCTACGTCCGAGGAGGTACAGAGCTAATTATGGTCATGCTGAGCCAATAAATATAATGTCTGAAGCTCGACAGGGTAGACAAGTCGAAGTAAATGTCCTTCCACACTTTACTTTTTATAAAATATATGGCAGATATTTTCAGATAGTCTAACGGGGTCAAATCGCAAGATCTTGGTGGCGACACACCTCACTTCCACGTGAGATGACCATGCCCTGAAGCTGTATGGCACATTAGTGGTTTGCAGATGGGTGGCGACTGGCGAAGTAAAACTGGGGCTAAAAACTAGTCTTTCATACTGCAAAATGAGAAAGTAGTGTTTAGGGAAATCTGAAAAGGGATGGCGGGTTATTATTAGTATCAAAAGTTTTCTTATAATAGTTATAAGCAAACAGATTTCGAGTCCGCTAAATTGTATTTGGTACAATATATTGTGATATAAAAGACTCCATCCATCAAGTTGCAATAAATCCCGACAATATACCAAGACTACAATTACTATATCATTTGGTCTATACAAGTTCATATTCATCAGGCAATGCCGCGCAATAACGAGTTATTCACGAAGTTTTCGCATAAATATCCTGAAAAAAATGACCCAATTTAGAAATTGACAAAGTCTTTCATTGCAATGGATTAAAAAAACCCTTCTCGCAAAGACTATAGGTTTTAATGAAAGTTCATTCAACTCAATCAACCTCAATAACTAGAACTACATAAAGACTCTAATCTGGAAAACACGATCAGACGTAAATCTTTCGAAAAATAAAATGACCGTTGGATTTCATCGGTCAAAATATCTTTTTTAAACAATCAAAAAACACAACTTTTTCATTAGAACTAAAACCGTTATTCGTTGTAGGCGATTACGAAAGTCTGCTGTGTTCTTTAATTAAATGTCCTTTATTATCATTTTATATCTGCTGGAAAATTCTCACTCCGTCCAATTACTCCGCTCAAATACCGAGGCTGCAAATATACAATTTAAAAAAAAAATTACATTTGATGGTTGAAGTATTGTGTACAAATGGCTCAAAAAACATTCAGATAAAACTAAATTAAATCGTTTATATCGAAATGAATCGACCTGAATGTACACTGTGTAGTAATTATAAAGTTTAATTAAATTAATTTTATAGACATACATTATGTAATTATATAAACTTATGTTTATTATTAATTATAAAAACTAAATATATAAACTTTACCAACTAAACGAACATTTAAAAAATCATGAAACAAGCATATCCAATAAGAAATATTTTTCACTGTCTCAGAGAATACGCACTTACCTGAACGATGTCTATCTCTAAGTACATATTATACACTAAAAATCCTAAATTGTTTTAAAGGAGCAAACTGTGTCAACTATTAAATAATTGGGACATTTTTATTTTTTATTTGAGTGAACAACAACAATATTATACATTAAAAATATATTGTTATTATTTATATATTTATTATTTGAAAAATCAAATTAAAACAACTTGAAATTATTATTTTTTAATGTTTAATCAGTGTATAAAAGAGAGTTTTATACTTATTTGAAAAAAGTATAATATTCGATTGTACATTCTACATGTGTTTAATTCATGTTTTATCTTATGGTGTTTACAAACGGTAATGTATACGTTAAATTTCACACAATTTGCGTATCTTTTCCCGAAAACCGAAATTTCACAGTTTATCCTCTCGAGAATATAACAGTATGTCATGGCACGAACTAACTGTTCGCTTTGCGCAGGATACAGCATAGTATATATCGAGCACGAGCACAGAATCGAAAATCAAGGAGATAACGATGCTCTCGTCAACGTTCGCGATTTATTCGGCATTTACATTGTAGACAAACGACAAAGTGTTGGGAAAAATGGGCGATCCCTTTTAGTCTCTTGCGTGAGTTTCGTTGAGGAACATCGCATAACGGTATCACAAGTTATCCTTCTCTCTGTGTGTGTGTGTATAATGTATATGTATCTCGCTGAGAACGCCGCCACACCCCAACGTCATGCATACAAATGAATGCAAAGTTATTCAAAAGAATGTGTACGATTTCTAGATACTGTGAATAGCAAAAAAGAATGTGTGTGCGTATATAAGATTGTTTCAATGTGAATGTCTTGTGATAATTTAATAGATTGTTAATGCACAGCAAGTCGACTATAAAAAAGAAAAGAATAAGGAGATAGATATATATATATATAAATTAGTTCTCTTCTGGATATTTCTACATAATATACGGATACCAGTGTGTAATCGGTGATGAAATAAACGGAACCAAAACAAATACATAAACAATGGCTTTTCTTATTACAATATTTTTTGTATTAAATGGTATGTATGCATAATTTTGAGTGTTTACACCCCATTATCTCGGCACTTGAACGATATTTTTTTGTATATAGCATTTGATGTGGGACGTGACCTGTAATAATTTGGTTACTGAATAATAATGTTGAATATATATATAATAATATATATTAAAATATACCAAATTAAATTTAACATATATTTTGGATTTATTTCTTTCGATTAAAAAGTTTACAAAGAGATTCACAATTTATAATGAATATTAAATTTGATTTTTTAAAAAAAAAGAAATAGATTTAATAAAAAAATAAACATGTAATATGCTAATTTATTGTTTTTAAGTTTGGGAAAAAATACTCTCATAAAACTGCATTATTTAAAAAATCATAAACAACCGTTTATTTGCTAGAAGAAGCTAGATATAATTACACACTTTTTTAGGGTTGAACCTACCGAGTTGTTCATATAATAGCTCCCACGTTTCGTTTTTTAATTGTTGTTATAACTTATAACTATCATTTCCTCGTTATTTTACTCTATAAACAGTGAATATAAAGATGTATGTACAAACCAAATGCGTATAAGTCTGACATCGTAGAATCAGCAGAAACAAAAAAGTATTAGGTTTTTGGGGCTAAAACCCCTCACACCGTTTGAAGGGGCTGTTATTTTATAAATGTACTTACAATCAATCTTCTGATGCTCCATACATCAATCCTTAATCCTCTTCAAATATTACTTATTCTATATCAATTTGGCCTTCCGCCTTGCTTTTGAAGCTTCAGAGCTGCGAGATTAAATGTTACAATGCGCTCTTCGTCGTGCGCTTTAACGAACTTATGGGCGAGTGTACCAATTTTGACTCCCATAGTTATAAAACGACGAATCATTAAAAACACATGCACGTGTATGTATATTTACAAAATATCTTTTCCAGAGAACATGTGTTTGGGCGTCAAATTCCAGATATTCGAGTATATACAATCAAAAAATATAAAAGAAGGAAATAGAATTTTTGACCGGTCAAAATCTTCAAAGCCATCTGAAAATCTTCTTGTATTTAAGTCATATTATTATCTGCATGACTACTGTAACGCTAATTATACAAAAAAATATTAATACTGATGTCGCAGGGTAATGTTTATCATGGGAACCAGATAAAAAACTTTATATAAATTAATACATATCGAACAACATTTCAGGGCCCTTTTTCTGATTAACAGTTTTTTCGTCATGTTAGAATTATTGTCATATTCGGAGCTCTGATTATCAGAATTTTGTTTCATGGCAATAATGTTAATCAGAGGCATGATAAGGCAGAGGCATTTTGTTAATCAAAAACAGGGCTAAGGGCACAGATTATATCAACATGTTTAAATATATATATTTATATATATATATTTTTTTAAATCGTAAACGTTACTATTTGCAATCTCATTTGCATTAATTGTATATCGTTTAAAATGTAATGTTGTCCTCTTTCTAATGTATGTTTTTGAAACATATTATTTTATTCAATTACAGGCGATGAAAGTACAAAAAAATGTAAATTTAAAAGGTTTAAAATAAAATGTAAAATCATACTTTTACAAAAAAAAATAATACAAATTAATTAAAGAAAATAACAAAAATTTCACATGTATATGATAGGGGTCTCAATTACGTTTCTTTTCTGAATCTTCTTCGTTTTATTACTTTGGGAATCTTTACGAATTCATCCAGCAATAGTCAGACATCATACCGTTCCAAAAACTACGTTTGCTACGATGCCCTTGTGGAAACGCACAGCTTGTTCATCACTCTCACAACCAAATTTAAAATGGCTATGCAGAAAATGAATTTTCAATGATATGCACGCACCTGAAATTGGAAATATCGTTTCTTGTTAAATATATTGTTCATATTTTCGTACAACTCATATGTACTGAACGGAATTACAGTGCGTTTATACGAGCCAATGGGATAAAATGTATCCATAATTTTGTGGATCAGTTCTGTTGTTGATCAAAAATCCACGAACAACGTCTTCGAATGAGATATCCCTAATCTCTCTTCCAAATAACATAATTAAACCAGTTTAATCAAAAATGGGTTTGCTTTTGAGTAGTGTCTTGGAATGTTTGTATAAATATAAATCAATTTTTTTTACGAATATAGTTTGGACACGAATTCATAAGAGAGATTTAATAAATAAATACGTGTGATATGTAAGATTTTAAAGAGCATTCTAGAATATTATTGCGATTATTAATAATGTATTTTGAAAAAACTTTGCTTGCAATAAAGCCTTTAACACACATCTCAAGATTGCATACGCAATAAAAGAAAATTGGAATTATGTGGACATTAAAAAGTTTCATTCGAGTGTCACAAATGACCACTTTGTAATAATCGAACACTTTGGCATATACAGGTTTTATTAGTAAAGAAGGGGGAAACTACAGGGGCGTGTCCCATGGTTAATTCTAATATGAACATCCATATGACTTTTGGTCGATTTAAACGGAACGGTCAGCACATCGATCATTTATTGTGTGACTTAATATGAACATTTTGTTAATTTGTTCATCGCTCTCATTAATTGATACTTGATTGATGCAATTTTTCAAACTAAAAAAAAATATTTGCTCTTCCACTAAAAAAAATCAAAACTTCGTAACTGTGAGTCGCAGGAACTTGGCTGTGGCTGTCAATTAATTAAATAAAATTGAAATTTCATGAACTATTTTTTGAGAAAATCCCAATTTTGTTTACTTTTTTATTTTTTATCTCAAACGAAACGACTCCGACAAGCAAGTGTGATACCATTTATGAAAGGTCTCGTTGACGCCTTTCCAACTAGGCAAAAATTATAAAAAAAATCCGTTCAGTAATAACAAATAAATAATGACTCCCGGTTAAAGGTCAAACAAAAAAAAATAATCGCCTGCCATTTCTCAGGGTAGCACTTTTGGACCAAAAGTCATACACCCTGTATTGAAGAAGCGTGCTTGGACCAGTTAAAGATTAAAAACCAGATTTATTGCAGTGCAGAAAGGTAAGGTAAAAATCTAGGTTATACTTGATCAAGTTCTGAATAATTAGCGGAAAATGTATACATTATTGAAAAAAGAAGTTTCTTGTTTTCAAGAAAGGGAACGATTGCCAAAAAATAATACGATTAGATAAATAATTAATTTAACACAAACCAAATTAAGTACGCAGCTTTTGACAAGAAACATGTTTTGAAGTTTTTGAAAATGTAGCATATAATTAAAGTAATTAGCAATTTCGGGAAGAATAATTTTAAGAAATTCAATTGTTATGTATTGTAGTATGGAGCGGTGCACATGTGGTCCCAGTGGCTGTGAGTTCGTGCAGTAATGTATTTGTGACTGGATATAAATTTACGGACGTGCCACAATCGATAGGAAGGAATTTACTGTCGCCTAGTTCGATCGTAATGTCCTACGGGGTGAAATTGAAGGTAGCAGATAGTTATTAATAGTTTAATTTTAAAAGGGAGGCATCTTAATTCTAGTTTAATTTATACCGAGATTTTCTCGACAAAGAAGCTTAGGTTTATGATTACATTTTAGCGAAGGAATGTAGAATTTTACCCTAGCATTGCGTACAATTAACGAGGCTTTATCGTTTTTAAATAACGAGCTACTAAAATATCTTGTTTGATTGAGTATAGTTGCGTAAAAGTAACCATATTATCTAAATTTTTACTAAACACAATATCATGGATAATAAATAGCAAGTAGAGTAAAAGCTTAAATGATTCGTATGGTTTGTGCTGGAAGCAACAATTTGCTTTTTTAGTTTAAGACGTAATCTCAATGTTAAATCTTAGACTTATTATGATATCTCTACAGCTTTTGAGGAAATAGATGATTTTAGTCATGACTCACCTATAGAAATAATGTGTCAATTTGAAATAATTAAAATTTCCCGAATTTCATCAATTTTGGGAAAAAATACTGGATCGCAATATTTGTCAGTACAGTTGGTGTACTGGAATTTTGGTTGAAATTACTTAGCGAACCAGTATAGTTCTTTTATTAAATGAAATCTTTGTAATATTTGTGAAAATTATAAAAACAATTGCTCACTTTTAAAGTTAAAAGAAATTCAATAAAAACAATTGAATGAATATAAATACTATTGCATTTAAAACAATAAATGAAATAATAGCCTCCGACACTAAATATGGGATATGGTATATCAATTGATAATACCTATCACATAAAGATAAATAAAATTCGACAACAATTAAGAGATAGAGGCAAAAAGGTGAAATTGTGTATTTGTGTGTTTGCAAGGGAGAATGAAGACCCATAATTAAAGGTTAAATGGTGGCGAAAACAGTAATACTATTTTGAGGTCTGTAGAAATTATAATTTATAGCCGTGGTGACTTCACAGTGTGTGTGTATTTAATGTTAAATAAGTGAAACAAATGCAATTATACATATAAATCTATTACAAATTTGAAAGTTATAATTATTATTATTTCAACAGAAAGCACATTTTAGTTAAGTAAAAGTTGTTTTCACTTTTTTGACTTCAAATCGCGAAAGCGATAATTTCAATACAAAGCACATGTACAAATTCAAAAGTGAGATCTTTTTTTTAATTTTTAGAAAATTTAATTAATGTACAAATCCTATAGATTTTCATGAATGACATGAGCCAACCCATATAATATTCCATTTGAGAGACTTATGTGACGTTGAAGCTCGTTGATTTTAACAGCTTGCGAATTTATCATATCCATCGCACAATGTGTATCGTTTCAAGTTTTTCATCAAATGTAGACATTTTAGTGTTAACTTCTTCAGACAGATTTTCAATGAGCTTGGTTACGCCATTAATACTATAGATGTGACAACTGCTATAGCATTTTAAAAATGCTTGCTTGACTACATTCAATGATCCTCCATTAGGAGCAAATATATGTATGTATGTTCTATATATTCAGTCAATCCGTATAACATTCTGATCATGAGAAACTAAATATGAATATACATTAATTAAAATAATAATGTTATATGTTGAGTCATTCGTTGCCGGTAGCATCATGTACCATGAAGGGTGCATATCGCTTAATGCGATGACGTCAGGTAACTCTAAATATATACATAGGATCCATTGAATAATTAGCTACCTGGAACATTACACCAAAAGGTGTAATTGCTCGTAATTAGATATTGTAATAGTTGTCGCTGGTCGAATGATATATATAATCTGTTTTTTTTAATTTTTTTTCCCATTGTACTTAATCATTTATTTACACCAGTTTATGTATTTTATTTAACATGATTATATTATATGATTATAAATGGTCAGTCAATTGACTCAATATTATATTAATCAACAGAATTAGGAAATAAGTTGTGACAATTGACAAGATAGCATACATTCAACTAAATATGCACAATTGCTGTACATATAATGTATGCATGTATATATTGTATAATATATATAATTATATTCATATTTTACATATCCTGACACTCGTAACTTTTATAAAAATGTTTCGAAACTTCTTCAATTGTAAAAGGACATATAGACACGCCTTACTTACAATATATATTTATATATACATATATATATTATATATATATATAAAGTTTAAAGCTAGTGTTTAATGTGAATATCGTCTACAATGCAATCGTTGAATTTATTTTAAATGTATAAGAACATTGCTAAAAGTTTTGGAATATATAATTTTGTAGCTTTCTATTGTGGAATTGTCTCTTCTTTAAATAAGTCGACACATTCGATATTCACATGTATAATATAAAACTAAATTATTTATTATTATTGTAAAATTACACATACGAAATTTTAAAAACAGAGTACAGCCCAGCATTGTGTAACTGCAGAACGAACAAAATTCACTAAAAGTCGTCAATTTGTACATGTAAAATTATGGTGTGTTGAATTTTTGTCAAGTGAATTTCTCACTATTATAAAAAACAAACAAACACTGAGTTGAGAAGTGTATTGACACATTTTGATCACATACTTTGTATTTGTGTTATATAAAGGTTTTAAGGTATACAATATAATATAGGTAGGTACACAACTACACATGTCTCTACTTTCCGCATAACTTGGTATGTAAAAGTTTGTGCGGTTTAATACTGTTCCCACACACGAGTTTTTTTTTGTAAGGCGCATGTTTCATAGATCTGCGTGGCTCTATATTTTTCAAACCCATAAAAGCCCGAAGAAAATCTGTTAGTTTTTCAAAATTATTAAATTTAAAAACCACATACCAACCATCAAATATTTAAAAACGAAATACCTACGCTTTAATATGGTTTAAGGAAAGAATACTCATGGATTATGATCCACGATAATGCGCAATCTTCCAAGGCTAACATTATCATCATTATTAAACAATTACCGGTACATACAATCATATTATATAATTACAGTCTAAGTACCTATATAATTTAATTGTATAAATCATATAATTTTTATAAGCCAAAAGTTGTTTACAGATTCAATGTCTGACTCTGCGATAGCCTAAAATGTTCAACACACGGAAAATAATATCAGAAGTGTATACTATTAATTGCATATTTGTTTTATATCCCCAATTGATTGGATGTTTTAAGTACTTTTAACTGCTAATATTCAGATTATAACATTCCACCGTTGATATGTTATTATTATGATATACATTAATATTAACCTCTGAAACTATAATTCGACAATAATAGTGTTTAAATTTTTTTAAATTATAAACTTAGGGACTCAAAATCTTTTATTGAAATTAATATTTTATACTAATATATTATTAGGTAA
This sequence comes from Bolitophila hybrida, assembly GCA_027564075.1. NCBI lineage: Eukaryota > Metazoa > Arthropoda > Insecta > Diptera > Mycetophilidae > Bolitophila > Bolitophila hybrida. The sequence continues at coordinate 1,003 of JANSTU010047310.1, read as the reverse complement.
CATTCATAATAACAAAATAAATAAAATATAAAAATGAATACATTGAACTATATAATATAATACCATTGCTTTCGACACCATTGTCGAAATATATTTAATTTCTTCATTTAAGGTGTCTGTCTAGAAATTTCGTAAAATCGAAAAAATAAATGTTTAATTTTTCAACGTCGTTTAACGTTGAGAATCACATCCTAAAATATTGTAACAAAATTCGCCGTTGTAAGTATTATAATAAATCAACATTTCAACAAATCGGAAATCGAAGGCCTCTAATTTGGCGCCTTTTTGAAAATTGGAAAAAATCGGTTGACAACAAAAACATTTTTTTTTTGTATTCTATAATGATATTATTATCTCCTCGTGATTTTTTTTTAGATATAAAGATAGCTGAGTATAAAGGGAAGGTTTTTCGGTCTCCAGTAATATTATTTTGAATAAAAATGATCATTACTTTGCAGACATTATTATATTACTATAAAAATAATTGGGGCAAAATTATGCGTTTAAAGACAAGGTTGTAGGGAAAATCAAGAATGAAGTTATTTGAATAGCTGTTGTCGTGATGGCTTTTGAGAATTGTAAATACATTATTTTTTAACATTGGCTGAAAAAGCACGATGCAGTGAATGGTATTTAGGAAGAACACTTAAATTGAACTATATTTGGCGAGCAGACATCAACTGGGAATTGCTAAAAAACCGAGCAATACATAATATAATCTGGCTTATATATCAATGGTATTTGGTATATAACTTGGTATCAAAAAAACGGAATTACAAAAATCGGTAGTTTTTAATTATTTTATATTAACCGAAAATCTAACATAAAAATCGAATACGAAAATGCTATATAACCTCAAAATCGAAAATACGTAAATATGCATTGTTACTAATACTAAATCGAAAATTAGAAACAAGTTATGTTAAACATAATATATAACGCCTTACCTAACCTAAAAATATAAAAAGTTCAAAAATCGTTTAATTTTTAATAAAAAAAATAA
>JANSTU010047299.1:0-10365 GCA_027564075.1 Bolitophila hybrida | reverse complement strand
CCGTGGAAATCGGTTCGTGCGTTCTGGAGTTATAGCGTCAGGAAGGAAAACCCGACTTATTTTTATATAGTAGATATTATCGTTATTAGAGTAACATTTAGTTAACATTTCGTAAAATAATGTTGACTTGGAAAAAAATATCCTAAAGCAGAAACATTTTTTCCATTCGAATCTAGCATTATTTGTTCAGTACCCGTATTCGGCGACCATTTGGAAGAGAACGAAGACTTTTCTCTCATAAATTCGACAACTGAAATCCAAAGGAAAATGAAATGAAACTGAACGAAAATCAATCACATCTGTATGCCTTTGTAAAAATTCATAATGATGTGTATATACACATAAATCAACAGTTTGTGTATTTGTTATATATATTTTTAGAGGTACCATTAAATGAATATATCGGTAAGTAATTATCATATTTTGGAATGTAAAACTGCGCATACGACCTAGAGATAAAATGGACCCATTTCAAATTCAAGAAGATAGGTATCTTGACAGTTTTTTCAAGCTGCTTTATGAAAATCACATACCCCACATAACACATACATATACGAGTAAGTTGAATAATATTTTTAAAATGAATATATATTCTGTAGACGTACATATTTATTTATAAAATATTTATATAACCATTTTATTTAATTTAACCGTTTATTTTATTTAGGTATGCAAGTGGAAGTTACCAAGTTGAGTTTGGTGTGAGTCTGTCCACAGTCTCAAGAGCACTGAAACAGCGAACTGATTTCAAATAAATTGGCATGCCGGTATGTAATTTTCCCAAAGACCACAGACCTCAGAAGCAATGACCGCTATTAAGAACCGGTAAATATTTTGATATAAGTTTTGCAGATTTTTCGAAAGTGACAATTTTCATGGAATAATAGGACTTATTGCTTGCACCCACGTGGCACTTTCAAATGTTGAAATCGCCTACGTTAATAGTAAAAGTGTCCACTCAATAAATGTTCAAATTGTAAGTATAGTGGTCAAAGATTGTGTATTTTTAAAATAATGTTTACATTTATGTTATAGATTTGCGACGATTTTGAATGTCAACGCTCGCTATCCTGGCGCCAACCATGATGCATATATCTATTTTACAATAAAAACATTTGAGTGGCGAATTATTATTTTTAATCATATAATATATATTAAATAATGAAATTCCAATTTTAGGAGATTCGCGATACCCTCTTCAGCCGTGGTAAATGGCGCCCTACAGCTCACCAGCAACACCGGGTACTAAATCGTACATTAACAAACATCTCAAAGTACAGAGTACAAGTGAAAAGATGCATTGGGATGCTAAAGGAAAGCTTTAGGTAAATATATTTAATAGCTGATCGGATAGGTGTTTTGAAGTTGGACAGTTGAATTAAATTGTTATTATTTTAGTATGTTTGTATTTGTGTGTAATATTATATTTTGTATGCACTTCTTGTACTCTATGTAACTTACAATTACTGTTGATGTAAATAAATAAAATAAGGTAACAGATAAATTGTTTTATTTAATTAATTGGTATTAATTTCATTGGATCCTGTAATCTCTTGTGGGACATAGGTGCGATGCCGCACACCGGATTTATTTACCATTACGGGTTCACACGACTGGTCAGGTCATGCTTATGTGCTGTTAGTGCTGTGCTACTCCTTTTTGATCTACTATGCTCTAACACTCACAACACATCCCCGATGGTTAGGAGTCTTAATTTGCCCTGAAAACTAACAACTTTGCAGGGCAACAGCGTATATTTTTAAGATATCTCTAAGCACCGAGATCTATCTTGCTATTTATATTTGGAATCAACGCCATCATACACTTATTGTATATTGTATATGTATGTATATTGTATATATGTTAATTGATGACATTAATGTTCTGTTTTCCAAATCAATAACCTATTTCAGAAATAGGCTATTAATAGCAAGAGGTACCTACTGATTTAAAGTGCAACATTCGAAAAACACTTCGGTCTGCCGGCCGGGATTGAACCGGCGACCTCCCATAAGCCTGGCCACCGCGTTAACCCACTCAGCTATGGCTATGGTTAGTACAATGTCTCTGTGTATTAAATAGTATATTGTAGAGAAAGGCTATCACATCAATATATGTACATAGTATATAATAGCAAAGCGACGGACGTACTGTCTAAGTGTGGCACACACAGATTATTATACAAGTATATAAAAAACAAAACAATAAATTCTTTCACGCTCCTAAAAGAACCGTTATTTTGTATGTGCAGGATATTGAATATATACATTATACGAATGAATGGGTTGATTCATAAGCAATTTTTGCGAAATGATGAAATGCTTGTTATGAAAAATAACGAGAAGAATAGATCCATCTCGTTTAATTTTCAGATACCCTATACAATATGCAAAACTACGAATTGTATGGGATTCTGTTTTTGAAAATAAAACTGCATCAGACAATTTATTTATTTGTGATATACATTTAACTGCAGACATGCTCGGTGCTTTTTTAATGCTCTGCCATGTAGAAACATTAGTACGAGTAATTGTAATATAAGTTAAAATGGACAAGGAACAACCAGCAGTGTACAACAATGTTGTGATGAAGAAACGCTCTCTAAACATGATATTCACTCCGTTTCCAATTGCAATCATGGATCGAAGGTATTTTTTTTTGTGATTTTTTTTTTGACGACAATGGTATAGTAAAGTATAACATTCTAATAATATTAAGTAATATTTCCATGAAGAAATATGAAAAAATACGGCAATGCAGCAATTATTCGAAGCAACAATTGACACAATATTCTTGCAAATCAGTTAAAAAAACAAGAAAAATGTAAAAAAATGTTAATACCTTACCCCGCTCTTAAGTATAAGATTGATTTTGGCTAACGATTACTAAATTACTCTGTATATAAATATTAAATATTCTATATCTTCTATATAAACTATTTTCGTTTTTGTTAAGTACTTAAAAATATTAAATCAATTTAAAAATAAATTCCTTTTTTTGTCTAGGCTAATTCAAGATCCTCTAGAAAATTTATTTGCATTAATACGATTACATGATAATAATACCTCTGTCAATTTGTTTAGTCAGTATTTGACAAAAATAATATCATTGAAAATGTTATATTGTGAACACGAATTTGCAAAGCAAAGCGATATTTTTGCTTTAGAATTTAAAAGTAATATATTTGAAGAAAATAAAATGCGATATGATTGTGGGTATACTCTTTACAAATTATTTAAAAAAGTTTTATCGAAAGAAAATATGGAAACTAATTTAGATTCAGAAGTATTTATAAAACTAAAAAAAACTGTGGTAGTAGTCTAAAGTTAAAAGCCCCATCAGATTTATATTTTCAAGTAACGTCCTTGGAAATAAATATTTTTAATGAATATTTTCAAAAATATCCAGAAATAAAGAATATGACTAAATACCAGTTTCAGCGCGTCGCTCTATTTATAAACAATATATCATCAAAACTCTCCAAATTGTACTTCAGACTCTCTTGCCGAAATTATATTAGATCAATGTTTAAAGCAATTAAAATGTGTAGGCTGATTATTATTGGCTCCAGCTACTATCGTTCATTGACTTCTATAACTTTCATACCAAATGTTCTTAAACTTTTGCTCAATTTGTTGACGTTTGTATATGTATATATTAATTCACCAGCGAATATAAAACTTCTTTTTTCATATCAAAATGTCTAAGAGTACTGATGATCTCGCAAAACTAATAAAATCCAAACAACTAACTCTGAAAACTGAAATATGTGGTAATCTAGTGACAAATAACTCACAATTGATAAGCGTTCATGATGACGTCAATAGTAAAATTACGGAAACGGTATTTCCTCGCATATCTAAAATAGATGACAAAATTGAAACTGTTGCATCCAATATCTCAGCTAAATTGGATCACGTGATGCAAACAATACAACAACAAGCTTCGGTTAAAGCAGAACATGAACCGTGATGCACTTATCTGATTGTATAATCCATGGAGTTCCGTATGATGAACATGAAAATGCTAACTCTGTGTTTTTGAAAAAATGCCAAACAATCACTTTCGATGTGGACAATTACAATATGCTGTCCGTTCGTAGAATTGGCCATACCAAATCCCAGCTGTCAACACCGATATTTGTAAAATTCTTATCACTCCTCCGATCTACATCATCTGCACAACGATCATCAATTACAGATGAATTATCCATGACAATTCGAACATCTTCAAATCCCATTCCATCAACTATATCAGGACCATTAGTATCCAAGCCAAATGCCTCGCCCTCTACCAATCGCTCATCTTTAAATTCAGCATGGCACACTAATTCTAATTGGACGACAACATCATCTGCTCAAAGTAACGCTCCTGTCAACGATCTACCTAAGAGGTAGACATCTAATTCCCGCCTAATACATAGTTACAGTGTAATACAATCCAAGTCAAATTAACGTAATTAGTAATGTTTTGTTTTAAAAAATTATTTTATATAAAGTTTTGTTTTTATTTTTGCATTTGCTCAACCAATGTTGTTTATGTCAATTTTTATATTAAAGCTTTAATTTTTCCTTTTTTGATCGCATCAATTCATCATCACAATTTATTTTATTTTTTCCAAGTAAGGTATGATCTAAATGTAATATATCTTTTCTTAATACTTTTTGTCTTTAAATTTCATGGTAGCTTTTAGTAGAGTAAGTACGAATAATGTGTTGCTAAAATCTATTTTTAAGTCCGATGATTCATTTCCGAAAATCGATGAGATGAGAGATATCTTTCAAAACTCCAATGTACATACAATTGCTATTAGCAAATCTTGGCATAAAACCCACATTACTTTCAATATGTTAGTAACAAGCTAAATGTTCATGTTGTTGCAAACTCCAACACTTTTAGTAACGTGCACCTTAATTATCTGTTCATTGAAATTATATTTCCCAGTTCTATTTTTCGTTTTGGTGTTCTATATTAACCTCCGACTACTGACAAAATATCCGTTTTGGACAAACTACTGAAGGACCACATTCCAGAGTATGACGATGTACTAATTATGGGCGATTTCAGTGAGAATTCGCTATCGATTTAAACAAATCCACAAACTATCCGTTTTCTTAAAGGTTTTTCCCAATTATCCCTAATTCTGATATTGTCTATTCCTTAACACTTCTACTCTTCAGGTTCTTCCCTTATCGACCTGTCTTTTGTAATAAAAGTAACGTGTATCAACATATACTCAGATAAGTACGAGTCTGTCGTGACATGATTTTCTTATCTGTCGATACCTCCATCAATACTACAATAGAATTAAGAAGAAGTCTCTTGGCATCAACACTTTTGATAATATCCCCCCACCCTTTTCTAATGAACAGTTTAATAACCATCTCCTCTCATCAATACCATCTTTTACCCAAAATAATTTAAATTTATCTGACTTTGCTGCTACTAATTTGTTCCAATCGTCGCTCTGCTCTCTCTAGTTCCGTTCCTCCTATTTGTCTCAATGGTCATCTTGAGTGGTCGAGTATAGTGTAAAATACCTTGGCCTCGTAATGGATAACAAATTGAACTGGAATGACATTGTGTCTAAAGTATTTAGTGGCTTACGGCGTCTCTGGCTACATGCACACTTTATGTCTTCTGCTACTAGACTTAAGCTTGTAAAATCACTATTACTTCCGCACTTCTTCTACTGCGATATTTTCTTCTTCTACATGACTGCCTCGGTGCTTTATAAATTGCAAACATCACTTAATGCGTGTACAAGATTTGTTTACCGCATTCGTAAGTTCGACCGGCTTGGGCGTCTCAAAAATATAATTCTTGGATGCTCTCTAAAATCCTTCTTTGAATATAGATCCAGTGTCTAATACATCAAAAAGGTTATATTACTAAAACAGCCACCATAGATATATAATTAATTGACCTTTTTTCTCCCTTAAGGGTCGTTGAAAATTATTCATTTTTAAATGATAGGTATTTAATTTACCTATCGATTGATACTTTAAAACCTTCTCTATGTAGCCCTTGTATACACCTTAAATGGAATTTTTATAAAATTTTGATCAAAGTTTGACCCCTTGCCCTCTTAAGGGAGAACGTGACCGCCGTGTTTATTTAACGTGGAGGAGCCGGGAGCTATACTGGACATTTGCCAAAACACATAATTAATTACCTACAACCATACAAATCCATCTTTTTCTTCTTCTTCTAATGTTTGAGATATAATTTTATCATTGAAAATTATTTTCTTGGCGTGTATAATGAAAAATCGGTCACAAAAAAAAATGATGCATTCGGTATTTTTTTAGATAATTAGCTGCGACGCTGCGAGGCATATGATTGGTTAGGTGTAAAGATCAAATGGGCTGTGAAATGTGCTAGCAGGTGGCATGTTACAGTCATCAGTTGTATTGCAAAGACGTAAATAATATAGCAGTGGCAATTCTATGTAAAATTGCAGAATAAACGTGCGAAGTGTAAAATTTAAGATTCGGCATACTCATTTTCAATGATCCCCCTCTTTAATCAGTTAAAATGTGTGAATTTTAATAAAACTCTGTTATAGAGTAATATTTTCGAGATATTTTTGGCTAATACCTTTTTGATTATTTTTGACCTGAATTCGAGCTAGATTCTCAATAATATTTTTCACGGTTTTGTCTCTCTAATAACTCTATTACATTTCGGATTCTTGACTATTCTAGCCGCCAATAGAGTGGGACGATTTCGAGCCTCTACTAAATTCTATTAGAATCCGAGAGCAATTGTTGTTCGAGCCTGTTGAATCAAATCGAACGCCCTTTATTTTCGATTTTGATATTTTTGACTGGCGTTACAAAAATAACTCAACTCGACTCGAAGCTTCACTTGTCAATACACACTACAGAAAACTCAACACGGCAGCAGCTTGAACATTTATTTACGAGTCCATCTATTGTACCGACAAGCTTCATGCTACTTAAAATCAAAGCCAAGCAACTGTCGAAGTTTATAAAGAACGATCGAGTCTAATGTTTATTACGCCCGTAAAATAATGTTCTCACATTTATTATCGAAATATTTTGGACTGGCGTAACTATCGCCATTTAATTTGACTTTGATTACTGAGAAAAGATTTCTTGATGTTATAAAAATTGACATAAAAATAGATTTTTTTTTCGTTTTCAATAATAATCGGACTCCAATGTATAATTAAACAATTATTAATTAATGTATATAATTCTTCAGGTTATCATTTATTATGTTGGTAATACTGAATTATATTTTATCTCATTTATTCACACATAAACGTGACCATAGTGATTGTAGATAACTCCGAATCCACATTTCGGTAAAACTTCAACATGTTTTAGGAGAGAACACATAAATAACCATAATCAAATGTATTTTATGTTTTCGTTGCTGCTCATAACTCATATAGACATTAAACATCATAAAATGTTCATGATTTTGTGACTAGCAATTTTCCTCGGTATTTTCACAAACTCACGATTAATAGGAATAATTTTAATGTTGCCGAAATTGCCTAATTTCCGTATTATGTAATATTTTTGTTTTTATATTTTTTTTATTTAATAAATATCATTTGACTTAAAGACACTTTTATGGTTATTTTACGATACTTCGAGAGTAAAGTAAAGTGCTAAAGTTTAGATACATTAGTAGGAGCACATTTTGTTTATATTGGTTCATCGTTTTGTCATTTTATTGTTTTTAATTCACTTTACGTCATCGATCACTCAACTTTTTTACATTATTCTATTATTCTATTATTCTATTACTTGACTTTTACATAATTTTGATATTCTATAAAAATATGCACCTTTTAAACTAGTAAATAGGTCCATAATTAAATTTTTATAATTTTTTTAATAAAAAAATAAATAAAATTTTAAATTATACGGAGTTTTTCGAATTATAACCAAACTTTACCGAAGATATGACACTTTTTGTTATACATTTTTTATCGGTACCCCCGACAAAATCATTTTCAAATATTTAAAAAAATATGCAATAAAATAAATAAATGTCAATGTGCCGATCAATCTTAATCGATCAATCTTAATTATAAAATAAACACTCAAACATAAGAAATTACAAAACGAAACGATTATAATAAATTTACTCTGGTTTACCCAAAGTTGAAGCACCAGCGGCACAATTTGCCATTAAAAGGGGAAGCTGCGCGGCGATGCGCGCGCCAGCACAAAACAAAATATAAAACACAATCACAGAACGTCGACACAAAACAGAGCGACACAACATACAACACACACGCATAATTCGCATTCGCAAACCAAGTACATATTATTTTATTTATTATCTCATATCTGCCGAATCGTCACGACTATCAATAATTATATATCTTTATTTGTAAATCGGTGTGTATCGCGATTATCTGTGAAGTGCAATTCTATCGTCGTTGAACTTAGTGATAAATATAATGTATAGAACATTTACGTACATTTGGGAAGAGTGAAGGAAAACCGGAAAATACACAAAAGAATTTGTACAGAGTGCTATTGATTCAATTTAACCATTGAAATTTATTTAAATTGTTTTTTTTTTATGTGCGTTTACTCTCAATTATCGTGATACAAATCACGGAATAGCGAAAATGCACTTGCTGCGACGCGTACTAATGTTATTGGTGGCTCGCAGATAACTATTATCAGCTAACCTAAAATAGATTCTATCTGAGAATCGGCTGCGGTGGTCGAGACGCACGAGTACGTGTTAGTACAGATAATATAGGTATTTTTTGAGGGCTCTGTAGCATTTAAAATGTCGTTTCTGCGACAATTTATGGGACTGAGCACTTGGGTGCGTGTGCTGGTCGTGTTTGTGTTCCTGTGGGCTCTGCTATTGTTTGTGTTTGCCTCAAAATTGAATTCACCGAATACAACGGATTCAGAGTACACAATGAAGCGGCTCAATCAGGCCATTTCATACTTGGACCAGTCCAAGAAGAAGAATGCCGAGCTGAAAACTCTAATTGATGAATTTCTCAAGTAAGTGTGTGTTTTGGAATTCCGCTTGTTAGGGGGTGACATTCTTTTCTAATACAATATTCTATTAGTCGCAGACATGCGTAGAACGCGTTTTACATTGTTATGGTTCGTCGATTTAAAGCACAAAGTTATTTAGTTAGATGTGTTGAGTTTGATTAAGCATAAATTATAAATTAGAGGCATGTATGTATATGTTGGTGATGTGGATGCTTTACGTGTCGTTTTGTGGCGGTGTCACTTCATGTGAGTCGGAGAGTTTCCGGTCTATGTATATGAATCGAGAGAAAATTTCATATACAAGTTTATTTTTGGAATAAAGTACATTTATATTTATAATTTTTACATTTATATGTATGTGTATTTCTGATATTCAATAAAAATGCAATATGTATCATTATTAGCGTCAATTATCATGCTTATGTAAATAAATACCTTATCACGGGTTTGAGTTTATATCGGAAAAAATGCTACCTGTTGCTCACATACACATACACAATACATATGCTCATGTGTAGATAAATATATGTTAAGCAAATAAAATTCTTATTTAATAAGCGCACACCTCACGAATACACATTTTATCACTTGTACAAATATTTAATTATATGTTATTCTTATTTAACAGTGACAAATCATATCGGCCCGAGCACAAGCGAAAACTCATCGAGGACATTGAGAGCAAGCTACAGCTTCCGTCACAACGAAAGTATGCAGATGAACCATCGCTGGAATATGAGCGTTTACGACGGCGCACTCGTACGAATACCCAGGAGATGTGGAATTATGTGCAGAGTGAAATGACAAAAATACGTAAGTCTGCCGGATCAGCTGAGACCAAGCTGACCAAACAGATTGATAATATGCTCGAGCTGACCGGTGAGCATAAACGGGCGCTCATCAATGACATCAATCAGATGCAAGAGGTCGATGGCTACGAGAGCTGGCGCTTTAAGGAGGCTGCTGCACTTAGTGATCTGGTACAGCGACGTCTAACGTATCTACAGAATCCAAAGGACTGCAGTACAGCTCAGAAGCTGGTGTGTCGCTTGAATAAGGTAATTATACGGAATTATATCATTTAATTATATTTGTTATTATTTTTTTTTACAGTCAGAAGTATTATGGAAATATTTTGAAACTATATTATGAGATAAAAATGAAGAAATCTTAAATAACAGCTGACATATAGAACCAATTTTGAACATTATCGGGCAATCACACTGTTATCCATATATTTCGTTAAACAGTCACATTCTGTCCACCGATTGGGGCAATTTGTTAGAATCTTGTTCCGAAGCTAGAGATGCGGTTGATTTATTTTACGCTTCTCAAGCTCAAAAACATGAAGACG
>JANSTU010047288.1:0-10366 GCA_027564075.1 Bolitophila hybrida | reverse complement strand
TGTTAGAGCACAGTAGCTCCAATAGGAGTAGCACAGCACATTAGCATGACCTGACCACTCGTGTGAACCCGTAATGGGTAATGAATTCGGTGTGCGACATCCCACAAGGGAAAACAGGATCCAATGAGATGATGAACTATTTTTAAATATTTTTATTGAAAAAAAAGTATTTTAAAATAAAATATTTTGTATTTTATTTTGATTTTTTCATGTATCTGATACAAAAAAACAAACAATTTTTTAAATATTGCTTGTATTTAATTTATTTGTCGTCACTGAAAAAAAATATGGATGAGTATGAGGATCAAACTGATTTACCATCATTTCTTGGATTTACGCTCCGAATTTAGGACTCACAAATAAGTCTTTCAAATAAATGTACGTCTCTTGACAACGTTGATTCCGAATAGCAATTAATAAGGAAACCGTCAACCTCCAATCATTATTGCCCATCAAAACTCTCTTGATATTAAAAAAAGTCCTGAAATACTGCAAATCGAAAGACTTTTTCATTCGTAACACGTCAATATGTGTCAAGATTCAATTAACGAACAAAGAAGACTACGCCATTGTCTCCAAATATCTGGACTATAAGAAAGCTGTGTATTTCACGCACTCTGCCCGCTACGAACAGATCAAGAAATTTGATTTGTTACACGAAATGCCAATAGAAGAACTTTCGTCTTATCTCAATGAAGTTAACATTAACCTACGCAATGCCGTAACTGCCAGATGTGGGGACATGGGTCATCACATTTCCACCTCCCAGCTCGCTGCGTTTGCTGCGCAAAACGACTATTTTTACCCTCCCCATAGCCATAGCCGAGTTGGTTTCGCGTGTGCTGGTTTATGTAAGGTCGCCGATTCGATCCCGGCCCGCCAGACTTGTTTGAACTTACGCAAACAGGTAACTTTTTTGTCCATCCTCCGACCGATCCCACATATCATCGGACACACGTAAACCGCCAACCCTTGGTGCTCAATATCACTATTACAAACTCCACACTACAACAAGAGTTGCCAACCGTTTGAATGAACTTAGTTGAAATCACAATTTATTGTCGAAATAATTACGGGCGGACTGGAAAAGATTTAGTGTTGAAATCGACAAGTTGTTAGAACTGAACACAGATACTACAGAAGACATCGACAGAGATTTAGAGTGTTTCACTAAAATAAGTAAATACGCTCGGGATACAGCAATCCCGCTCAAGCGGTTAAAACTATGAATCTCTCTACGCAAACCATAAACTGCACCTTTGATTGGTGGATATACTCATCTACACACGGCATCTGTTAGGGCCAACCTGCTCGCCGAACCCTTTGCCAGTCGTAGCAAATTCAGTTGAAGACCTCCGCAATATGGCTCTAGAAGATGTGCCACATACAACACCCGGTGATATTATTAACATAATAAAAACTCTAAAACCTCTCAAGGCAACCGGAGCAGACAACATACAAAACACGTTGCTGAAACATCTTCCAGCGAGCAGAATATCTCGACTATCTTATTTATTTTCTGCATGCATGAGAAAAGACTACTTATTCAGGATCACATAACAACTCAGAACGCTCTACATTCCCAATAGTTTGGTTTCCGCACACAACATTCAACAAGTTCTCAGGATCACCAATCGACGTAGAAAAGTTGTTGGATTCGGTATGGCACGATGGTCTCTTTCAAAAAGTGATTATCGCAGATACACCTCTTCTAACCAAATTCATCGACTCTTTCCTAACCAATAGAACATTCGCGGTATCTACCCTAGGTGCAATATCAGACTCTCACCCGATTCCAGTCGGTGTTCCACAAGAATCAGTTCTGAGTCAAATGTTATACAACATGTTTACCGCAGATATACCCACAACAAAACAAACAGATTGCAACATACTCGCTGTTCTAACGCTGTGAGAAGGCGATTTGACATTTAAAAAAATATGAAAAAAAAAACTTACCAATAGAATTTCATTTGTTGCTCCATGCTCCTGACATTCACAAACATACGCAAGAACTTTACTACCCACTGAGCACTCTGCTGCACTAAAATTAGCTTCTAGCATGGCCTGCTGAAATTCTTCATTGCTTCCGTGCTTCCTAGGCCATGTCGCATTAGATGCGATATTATCCAGAAGCTTTTGTTTAGTCGTCGCCTCCTGCCATACAATTTCCGACCAACTCTTTGGACAGTCTGGATTCTCAGCATTTAGATGCAACGTCAACTTGCACATGGACACAAAGAAAAAGTCATGCATTCGATGTATGCCAGCCACATTATTCAAATCCTCATCCTTGCCACCACTAGGCTCTACCCTTTCAATCTCTGTGTCTACATTCAAATCTTCATCGGCATCCTCATCCTTGACAATTTCTGCTCGTACCTTACCGTGTTGAAACCACGATTTGTCTACGTCACATTTATCGTTTAGAATCTCGACGGAGATCTGTAATAATCCATGATCGGTAACATCCTCCGGTGTTGGTCCAGGATCCTCACCAAATCGTTTACTCATCAGTATATTAAAGATCACCAGAACATTAAAAATATCCACTGTTATAACGTCCGGCAGCGTTTCAATCTGATCGTCTGTATCGATCTCTCGCAGTATCTCACCGTGCTTCTTAATAATATCAATAATTTGAATAATCGGATCCGACTTGGACAGAACACAATCAAAGGGACAATAATAATCCGAACTAATAGTCAAATCCTCCAAACAGAACGTGTGTCCAAGATAAGCGAGTACACAGTAAAAATGATACATACTCTCGTCCATTTTCATGACCTTCTCAACTGGGCCCTGATAGTATTCGATCTTCTCATGTTCATCCGTGGAAATAGTCACATTACGCTTTCGTTTGACAGCCGGAACAGTGGCCGTTTCATTATTTCCAGAGTTTGGTGCCAATTCCATGCCAGGAATCTGTTTAAATAGCTCACGAAAACGTGCCTGAGTACGTTCCGTTAAAGTTTGATCTTCATTGCATTTCTTCGAGTCAAACACCAGCAACGCCTCTGGAATTTTAATATCAACATGCACTAGGTTCTTGACAAGTAGTTCGGCAAATATAAAACAGCGTCCTCCATTCAAACCACCGTATATCAAATCATCTGCCTTTACCTCGGACTGTAATTCGAATAATTTTACAAAAACCTCACCTAATATTTCGTATGAGATGTGCGTTAACATTTGGTATTGGTAACGGGATGAAAGATGATACGGATTAGCACTTAGCGGTAAACTACGACTGCCAACGTGACATTGATTTGTTGCTTTGTTGGCTGAGATTAGCTGAATTTCACGTGTTTTCTGCATTGCATCGGCTAAGACCTTTTCCGAGTAGTTTTTATAGGTTTCATAGAGTTGTATGCTCCAGGAAGATTTGTCATGGGCACAGCATACAGAACTGTGAATTAAAACGCTTAGTACATGCATCTCAATTTCGGACTTACTCTGAGGCATTGTGTATTTGAGAGTTTCATGGAGATACTCCTCTTCTTTAATTGTATAGGTTTGTTCTAGTTCAGCAATTGTGTCCGGCAGTAGATTTGTATAAGATTCTGTAAATTTAGTGGATACCGAAATGAAGATTTTCTTAAGACGAAACACCAAATCGACAAAGTAAACCTGTAGCACATGAGCAAAGTCTTCGTCGTTCTTGTGCTGTTGACGTAATTCATTGTAAATGTCTTCATTGAAATGTCGATGGATCTCTTTGTTGTTGCGAACCTCTTGCAAGCATAGATGAACACTACTAGCAATTGTGGCTCGTTTCATAAGGTACATCATACGACGCTGACATGCACGGGCAGTTTTATCCATTGAGCCAAGATGCCATTGTA
Source organism: Bolitophila hybrida (assembly GCA_027564075.1). Taxonomy (NCBI): domain Eukaryota; kingdom Metazoa; phylum Arthropoda; class Insecta; order Diptera; family Mycetophilidae; genus Bolitophila; species Bolitophila hybrida. The sequence continues at coordinate 6,524 of JANSTU010047288.1, read as the reverse complement.
GAATGTCTCGTACCGGTGCACAGGTCACGTGCTGTTTCCGTTGACTAGGACACATATACAGCATGGCAACTTTGCACAAAAGAATCAGATTGTCCTCGTGATTGTGCCAGTCAACACGAAGCTTTTTCATACGTCGCAGTGCCTGTTTGTCAATTTCATCATATACAGGCATTCGAGAAATAGGAACTCGTCGTTTTACTGGCTGTATTTTACGACTTTTTGGTAAACGTTTGATTGGAACAATAAAACGACGTGTCTCAATGGCACCGGACTCTGAGTTTTTAATAAGAAGTTTTTTGAACTTAATGGGTGCATTTTTCTCCTTTGTTTTGACCATAGACGTGGTTGACTGATTGGGTTTGTAACGTCTTGTTTTGTAGGTCCAGTTTCGTTGTAAGTGTGCATATAATGAGGAGTCCAGACCACCGGCACCACGCATATCACCCGGAATCGTACCATTATCATTAAGCTTTGCCTTTTCTACACTGCGTGGACTCATCTGTTCGATAAGCTCTGGCTTAAGTACCCAAAACTCTGGTTTATTCTCATCGCTTCGTACAAAGTTCCGTTTGCCCAGATGTGTATTAAGACTTATCTGATGCAAATCATGCCAGTAAGTTGTGACCTTTTCGATGCTGGTCAGTTCGTATCGTTTTATTTCATATGCTTTTGGTTCAATCAGCGTGTAACCCGGTGCTGAGCTAACGGTATTCATAAGTGAAACATTACGATTCAAATAGACGAACATATTGTCCTTTTCCTTTTCACGCTGTGGTCCCAATTGTAGAAGTCCAATGCAGCAAACCCGTCGCAATACTTCGTCTATGATAAAAACATGTTTTCGTTTGTGCATCAATGCGTACTGTAGATTTATTGGGATCTGACACATTGGTAGATGTCTACGGATCGGATGCGATAGTATTTCATCAAGTCCTTCAGTTTCGGAGGTCACATTGTAAATATTAACAAACACCGAGAGTGGCAATCGATAGTATATGTCCGAGATGAGACCCCAGCCCTCGGGATAGTCAGCATGTGGTGATAGCGGTGTAACAAACATGCGCCAGTTAAAGTCGTACGAGTAAATATCGGGCAGTTCATTCTGAAGAGTATCATAGTCGATGGTCATGTCCATAGTACGCCAGTGTGCAATAGCCTCATGACGTGGTTTAGGCTTTAGATCATGTGGAATCTCGTATATCAAATAGAATAGGAACTCATGCAGGGAACGCATTCGATTGAATTTCGGTGTGTATCCGTAGTTATTCGATTGATGCGTTACAGGTTTCTTGGGCATAATTGGTCTCTTAGGTTGTGGTACTGGTACAATAGGAGCTATTGGTTTTCTAGTATCCGCCATTTGCAAAGATTTACGATTAAGCTCTGCTTTTAGTGCTAACAACATTTTGTATTTTAGCTTCTCAACAATTGACTTGAAAATCGAGTTTTCCGTGTCGACCGCTGGACTAGACACAAACATTGAAGCCTTTGATTTATCATGATACATCATGGTCAAACTCCAGACGCGTAACTTTTTCTCAGCGCTGAGTAGATCGACAAGTCGTAACATTGATTTGCGACACATGCGATCTTTATAGCCCAGTTTAATTTCTTCTCGTGTCAGAATATGTGCCAGTTTTACCATGTCCTCAATAACTGTTAGTCGATGTACGGTGTGCACGATTAAATTCATTCGTTTTACTACACGAACCGTTGTGTTTATTTTGTTTAGCTTACGTCTTGGTAGCCAAGGAACACCTTCGTGATTTTCTACTTTGAAAACAACATCGGACATACCAATGTCATCAAAGATCTGTACATTGATTTTCATACTGTCACTAGCTGCTTGAATGGTAATCTCATCGATGGTCTGGTCCACTGATGGATTGTCCATCTAAAAAATTGTATTATTTAGGTAATATATTTTAGGACAATATAAAAAATTTAATTTACCTCGATGGGAAAAATCTCTTCTTCTTTGTGTTCAGTGTTATTTTTTATAACATACCTGTAAAATATTTGATTCTGTTAAAAATAACTAATTGCATAATAATTAATAAAATAATATTAATAATAATAATAAGTAATCATAATAAAACATTTAATTTCACAAGAAAAAACCTCAACTGAAACTACGCCATGACCCTGCCATTTTTTTTTGATATATAATTATGTTATACGATATATACCGTTTTGTGCGTTGACGACCCTCATCGGTGAGTGTGTACGACAGAAGGCCCAGTCGCAGTAGATTTCGTATCAATGTACGACTATTTAGCTTGTTTAGACCCAGCTTCTTTCCGACCATATTTTGTGTAATTCCCTCACTTTTAGACTGTTTTATCATTGTGTATGTCTGTCGCATAAGCGTTTCGTCCAGTAGCTCTGAACTCTCAAGAAAGCCCGGTTCTTCTTCCTCATCAATCTCGTCGTTATTTCTCCACATATTCGAAATGTTCAGATTTGGATCGCGTAATTGAATAACCCGTACTTCACGTTCTTCGTCCAAGTTCTTTTTTTTCCATTCAGCAACTGTAGCGTCTGGAAAAACCATGCGATACGGTACTTTCTGAATAGACAAAACAACGTTCAGTTATAAAAAATACTATTTTTTATTGATTCGTCCTTACCAAATCGGTGACACAGAATTTATGTAAAAGTGGAACCTTGAACAATCGACGCACGGCAATTACTACCTCAGGATCAAAGTATTCTTTAATTTTATCATACGACTGCATACAATTCGGACTCATCTTTAAAATCTCAACCATGCGCTCGATCAGTACCATTTGTTTTGGTTTGTACACACAATAGAAACGTGGCAATTGCAATAGAGAACCATTCCGATTTTGATCGCCGATTTTCTCAAAGAATGGTTGTCTCACAATTAAATTCTCCTTGAGGAGGTATTTTCGCTGATAAAAAAACTTAACAGGATCCACCATGGTTACAAGTGAATTTGGTCCTTGTGTCGTTTCACCGTTGGCGCGTGAGCGGCCGATGCGCTCTAGCATACAGTATTGTGTTATGTTTATATCTTGAAAATTGCACACATTTGCTGGTATCAGTGCTGCTTCGCGTATAGTCTGCGAACCGACCACTATAAACCGGGTGCCCCATCTGTATATTTTCAAAAATAAGTAATTCAAATTATACAATTTAGAAATCTATACCTCTCTTTTATCTCTGACAAAGACAAATTGACAACCTCTATGTTTGGAACTGACTTTCTTGTAAGATAATCCATGCATGATCCTCGCAATCGTCCATTATTCTCATTTACGGGAAAAAAACTATAGACAGTATTTAAATTTATGGGATTTTCCTTAATACCCTCGATGTCTGTGAGTCGTTCAAAGAACACCAATTTCGGACGCGGTTCGGTGAGTTCATAAAACCCTACAGTGTGTTCCTTGTGTACGCGCAAAAATTTCCAGATTTGCTCGCAGAACTGATCATTTAGTGGCAGGGACAATTTAAGACGTGACGACAGGCGTATCCATAAACCTTAAACGCATTGATTAGAGCTGTATATTGGATGCAATGTTTATTTTTCAGCTTACTTTCAATTGTAATTCCGTCGAGGCCTTCGAGTGCAATTTCATCGAGAACGGCTTTGGTAAGCCCACCTGGGCTTTTGTTCATAATATGTTATTTTTTATATTAATTTATTGGAAAATAGAGTAATAATTTACAATTGCGTCAACGACGTCAACGTCTGTTGTCATTTGTCATAACAAATGTTAAAGTTAGGTTAAATTTGAGCTGCTTCTTTTGTAAATGCGAGGTTACCTTGATATTTACATGTTGCCATATACCATTTTAATTCTGGGCGCGATCACTGCAAGCGCTTCAATCGTGAACTATTTGAAACATAAGTAGTCGACGGAATTATTGTCGTTCATCACATTTGTAATTGTGTATAATATTTATTTATAAATTTCTTTATTAATTACAGATTGTAATTTTGGCTACCGCCATTCGAATATGACTGCACAAAATCCATTCAATTTCATCGACCCACTGCTGTTGCACTTTCCGGCCAATAAAATAATGATCTGCCCGGTTGAGACCGTTGCGAAAAAAGAAACGTACTACAATAACGGTGCTCGAGCAATAGAAAAACAACGTTGGGCCTATGATAACTACTTCTTTCGTGACGTACCATTTGTGACTACGCAACGACGAGGTGACCGCACAAACATTGAGGTTCACATGAAATCAATTCACAATGAGGAGCTCAAGAAAGCTGTTCCGTCAACTACGCAATCATGGTACGGCCATCGGCAGCCAAAGTACGATCAACGTACTGGTGAGGTTTACACGAAGAAACGTGAAATTCAGGAATTCTATCGACCTAATTCGATGCCATGGTCACGTCATAGAGATGAAATGGCACTTAATAAAAATTTACTTGATATATTGAAACCATAAATAATAATAAATTGAATTTATTTAATAATAATTGATAAATATATAATATGATTTTGTTTAAGCATCTCCAATAATAGAGCACAACGCATGTTTGTAATCTCCACTGGTCTCATTCTAAAATATTGTTTGTTTTATAGGTTATGTTGCCTTAGCAAATTTAATACAATCAATTACCTTTACAACGCTTAGCAATGTTTTATTGTAAATACGCTCATACTCGCTCTTAATGCTGCCCAGATCAATCTCAGACCGACTGACAATGATGCGGATCAAAGTAGTGTCATCGGTTCCAGCTCCATTCATGGCATCATGCAAACATTTGGCGAAAAATGCTGGTGGTGATTGAACGCACTCAACTGTTAAAAGTTGAATAAACGAATAATTTTAATTAGACATTTTGATTGATGATGAAATCTCACCAATTGCCATAATAGCCTCCTTTAGTTCACCGGCCATTTCGTGCTTAATTGCCTGCTCAATGGTCTGACCAGACAGATTTTTATATTCCTCGAAAACCAAACGCAATTGAGCAAAGCTTCCGTGCGCTAGAATTCGATTGAAAACTTCCTCATCTGTGCCCAGTTTAGCCTCACCGGCAGCGTAAAGTGCCTCTGCCTGTTCCCTGGCCAGATCTGGATCTACCGTACCGGTTTGGTCGCGCACACCCGTAATAATCAGTGTAAGAAGGCGACGAAAGTATCCGTCCGTTTCGCTGCACATATGCTCAGCTAGTGGCCGATCGTACACTTGAAAAAACAAATATAACTGTAAAAATTTAGTTTCTATACATGTGTCGGATAGTAATTAAAGACATATATGAACAATTTTGATAGATATATTTAAACTTACTCTCTTCATACACCTGCACCAGACGTTTGACCTCTTCATTGCTTTTTGTACAAAGAATCTCAACCAAGGTACTCTCATTGGTACCAATGCCATCCATAGCTCCGTGCAATTGTTTACACAGATACTGTTCAGGTGGCAACATCAAGCCGATTATTACATCTTCGAATTTTCCACCCAATTCACTCTTTAGATCGTCTATGATGTCACGACCCAAGGAGTTTGTAAAATAATCAGCAATTGCCTGACGCTGGTCATTTGAACGAGTAGTCAAAATGGCAAGGATCGTGTCCTCATCCGTTCCGAAGCCCTTCATGGCCGCACGCAGGGTGTCTCCGTCAGCGGCCGCATTGAAACCGGGAGCAGGTACAATAGTAGGTTGATGCTTTTAAATATTAAGAAAAGGATTATTTAGTATACAATTTAGATTACAATCGCATGGTGGTACTGTAAACATTATGTAGAATTTTGTTAGCGGCAATTTTCCCGAAATCATGTTATACATAGAATTTAATAGACATTATCAATATAATAATTGTTAAAGATTTAATTGAGCTGGTTTTGACATAAAAATCGTCGATTATGTTTTACCAAAAGATGGCGTCACAATAGTTCAGGTTATTTATTTCGCATTCCTATGCATTGGTTAACTTTCCTCGATGAATTGGAGATTGCAGCCGGCCGACCGACGTAGTGAACTAATGATTAATCTTACACGCTTTCAGATTAAAGTCGCGCTTCGTCTATCATAAACAATGCTTAATATATAATTTAAGCTCAGTTTACAATACCACAACAGCAAAGCATTTTTATACTTGATAAACAAAGTGAGAGAGAAGAAGACACAAATTTTTGTGTTTAATATACTTTTCTATTGTAGTGTAATAAATAATTGTCATACAACACATACAGAAATATCTAAATTGCTTTAATTTTGTACGTGTTTTGTTATTATAATGAATGGCATTTGATGATTTGTTTTACTAATATTCAAACGTTAAATTATTTCAAAGTTTTTAAGGATTTTTGCTTTTCACCTCATTTAAATTAAATTACATACACATAATTAGCTAAAAATTGCAAAAAAAAAACAAAGTGAAGCACGAAATTGGTGCCAAAAGATCTGAATTTTCTTCAAAAAGTGAATCGCAGTAAGGTGGCTGAAATCATGCTTGAACGCGTAAATTCAACAAATATCATCGAACAACCACCGTACTCTCCAGATATGGCCCCGTGTGACTTTT
>JANSTU010047277.1:0-10367 GCA_027564075.1 Bolitophila hybrida | reverse complement strand
ACTGATTTAAAGTGCTACATTCGAAAAACACTTCGGTCTGCCGGCCGGGATTGAACCGGCGACCTCCCATAAACCAGACCAATGCGTTAACCCACTCGGCTATGGCTACGGTTACTTCATATGCTTTTAATAAATAAACGGAGATGATACAGGAGCGCTTGATCCAAATATTCACAATCCTATTAATAGATGCTCAAAACGTAGCTGTCCCGATAAGTCTAGTTCATTTAGTATATGTATGCGCATTTGATATGCTCCATAACTGTAATTAAATTTATAAATGAATGTAATTATACAATATAAGTAGTAAGTAATAAGTAAAATTCATTTTATCTCGAACCGAAACATGTGGATTTTAGTTGATGTGCACCGATGCATAATACAAATAATCCCGTATTTGCGCCATCTCTATGTAATGTTTCGAGTTACAAAATATGTTCGAAAAAAAAAACAATTTCGTCCGGCAGGGTTCTGTTACTCTTAACTGACACATGTCAAAATTGTCAAAACGTTTGTCGTTGATTAGATTCGAAAATTGTAAAGCATAAATGAGAAACCAGACTCCAGAAACACACTAAACACGTCGGACGTCGCCATTGTGATTTGCTGTGATAAAAAGGTAGAAAAGCCATTACAAATCTTGGTTTATAGATCGCAGTTTCTAGTTAATCGGACCCAAATTAACGATAATTGCTAAATATGACTGCAACCGACCAGATGCGACAAATGCTGGACCAGCTAATGGGGACCTCCAGAAACGGTGAGTACATTTAACATTGTAACTATTTGGGGCTGGGGTAAGCGCTTCTAGTTTGCGGTATGCGTGTTGTCCAGACACAACATCACCATCTCTGAAAATTTTATTTTTACATTGTGTGCGTTCCTTTCTCTTTAAAGAATTTAATAAATACATAGGTCTATTGATAATGTAATATGTTATATATGTTTACAATGTAAATGTTTCTATTGTTTTTTTTAAATTATTTATTTTGTATTTTAGGCGAAGGTGACCGATACGGACTCAAATTCCACGATGCCAAAGTCTGCAAAAGCCATCTCATCGGATGTTGTCCACACGAGATTCTCGCCTCAACGGTAAGTAGACTAGCACGCACAGTCATTGTCCTCTATACCGCACAGTTCCATGACTTTTCTTTCGTTTGGTTTTCCCTTGCAAATCAAATATATTGCTGTGTCTGTTTATATATTTCCACAATATTAATATATAAACACAGACACTGTATTGTAGTAATTTAAATTCCGAAATTTATGAAAACACCAAATTAAAAGATTGTATACAAGAGTCGCCTGTTCGCGGGCCACTCTCTTGTGTGCTGTTTCTTAACATGTTACGATGTACTTTTCAGAAAATGCCATCGCTTTTTCTGTTAAGATGAGGATAGAAAATGTTGTAGGCGTATTTGTAAGTACCACTGACGTACGTATTTATTATTGAATAATGAATTCTGAAACTGAATAAAATCTAAAATACTTTCTGTACATTTTCCATGAAATTTTCTATGAGTTTTATTTTTTTGTTAATCATTTTTAAATAACTTGTTGGTAATAGTTTTTATTTTGCTATAAGATTATATTTATTTTATTAGGTTTTTATAATGTAATATCAAAAAATTGATTAGGTTTTATCTTAGATATAAGTTTTAGTTTTTATTATTTATGTTCAATTAAACAATTAAAATGTCGGAATTTACGGCTAAGCTTATTTATTGGATGAAAGAGTGCTGGCACATTTCTCAACAAACCCCTCTTTTGTCCAATACCCAAAGCATTGTGTCGAACATACTTTATATGATGTCCCAACGCGGCTGCTCTCGGTACGTACCTTAATAAAAAAAACAAAATGATTCCTTTTAAATTTTCTAATTCTTCATTGTTTCCGAACTCACACTATCTCATACACACGCAAATATTGAAATGGTGATCCTATCTAGGAAGTAAATTTCCATTAGTTTAACATCCAAATTAAAAAAAATAAAACCGATCTTTGTTGAGTGTCCGTAAATGTCCGCACATGCATTTTTGGTGAGTAATTATATTTTTGAAAATTAAGTTTTTTTTTTTTTGTTAAATGTCAACAAATGTTTTTCTAGGGCACTATAGCCATTTCAAATGTCCAAACAAAATATTTCATGTGAGTTGATAGTAGAAAAGGTATTTTATGATTCTCAATACATTACATTTCAAATAAATAGATACTAAATATACTCAGTATGCTGCCAGCTCACACGAAATACTTATGCTACAACACAAATTTATGTTTAAGATAATTTTTGCAATAAATATGTGTGTGTATATGACAAAATTATTCTAAATATATAAATATAATATGGTACAGATGGTGATGATGTCGTGACATTGATGTGATTTTATGCTGGAGCGTGTGGTTTTATGTTTACTCTTTTTATCATACAGGTTCAGTTCAGTTAAAAAATATGCACTGATCTCTCTCATCTTCTTGAAGTAACAAAAAATTCTCAGCGAGATGCCGAATATGGTTCGTCATTTACATGCAATTTTAGTTATTAAGTTGAATTTTAAATTGACAAAATATATTAATTACTTTGCGTTTTTATTGGTTATAGTTGACTGAAAGTGCTTGCTAATGTTTACTAATAAAACATATAAATATGTATACAATTGTTTTTACTAGATTTATTTAAAATGCATTTATCTAAAAATTGTCACTTTCATTCAAACAAACCAATTAAAACGTTTAGCAATTTTAGACATTAAAAAACTCTAAAACCGGTTAGATAAAATGCTATAAGAATGACATACTAATTTTGGCTGAATGTTTTGTTTCTCTCAGCGCATGGATTTGGGCGAATGTCCTAAAGTTCACGATCTGGCTCTGCGAGCCGACTTTGAGACAGCTTCAAAGAGCAAGGATTACTATTATGACATTGAGGTAGGTTACACATATAACATATACAATAAAATATTGAAATAATATTTTTTTTCTATTTGTAGGCCATGGAACATTTGCAAGCATTCATTGCAGACTGCGATCGCCGAACAGATGCCGCTAAAAAGCGATTAGCTGAAACACAGGAGGAACTTACGGCTGAGGTTGCCGTGAAAGCGAATGCCGTACATCAGCTGGCAGAAGAGATCGGTAAGAAATTAGCAAAAGCTGAGGCATTGGGTGAAGCAGGTCAGGTGGAAGAGAGCGTTCAACTTATGACTGAGATCGAGGAGTTGCGAGCCAAGAAAAATCATGCTGAACAAGAATATCGTACGTCAATGCCGGCAAGTAGTTACCAGCAGCAGAAACTTCGAGTTTGTGAGGTATGCTCGGCGTATTTGGGTATACATGACAATGATATTCGATTAGCTGATCATTTCGGCGGAAAACTGCATTTGGGCTTTATGGCAATTCGAGACAAGCTTATTGAACTCGAGGTAAATATATAATAACAAAACACAAATGCGATGGTTTTAAAAATGTATATTAAATTTACAGAAAACCGCTGGACCACGCAAGACTGATCTACGAAAAACCGGCTATCGTAGTGAACGTGACTATGACGATAGCAATAAATATAAAAACCGTTACTATGTCGGTGGCCGGGAACTAGACCGGAGATCACGTGTTCATCGCTCGCGCAGCCGTGAACGAAAACAGGGAAAGTCTAGCCGAAAATCAAGATCGCGCAGTCGCAGTCCCAGTCGTAGTCGCAGTCATCACTCGTCCCGTCGACGATCCCACTCCAGAGACCGTGAGCGTAGATAAACTTATTTTTAACCATCAAATATTGCTCTTTTTCTTATTAGATACACACACTCCCAAAACACAGTCCTTTTAAAAAACAAACAAACTTATTCTCCGTTTTAAAATTTGTTTCTAAAACTAAGACCTTTTTTAAACACACATAGAAATCAATGAAAGTACTCATAAAATATGACAAACACATACATACACACACATTAGTTATGATTTCCACAAACAAACACTAAATGTGTGGCGTGAAAATGGACAAAGCTGTAAGTAACATTGTTTTTTACTCCATTTTTTTTATTTCGTTGTTTTTTGTTTTAATCATAAACTGTCGATTTTGATAGAATGGTATATGCATCGTATATATAATATATATACTATGCTAATTTACATATATATATATATATATATTATTGAAATTTTCAATATTGTTCTTGTTTTAAGTTAGTTATCATAATAAATGCATAATTTAAACAAAATAATAAACTTTCGTTTACCAAAATCTTAAAGGTGTAAACTACATAAAGAGGTTCAGGCAAAGCTGCAATTACGCCGAAAAAACGTATAACCAGCGAGTGAACCGATAGAATACAGAATGCACTGAGCTAAGCAAAGAGAGCGTATCAAAATCCCGAATATCAAGATCCCGCATTATCCGTCATTCCTAAGGTGTTGTTCATAAAAAAATGCAATTATATTTTATTTAAATCGTTCATTCATTGATGATCTGTGATGTCTGATTCGTACTCAGAAGCTCATTTCCTTCATTATAGGATACAACTTTTTTGTATTAACGTTACCTACCTCCCCTAAACAAAAAAAGTTGAAGTTAGCAAAAAAAATAAGAATTTTTTTTCGTGGGATTTTTTAACGGGTTTTTGAAATTTGAGATTTTGAAATTCGTAATGCGGGATTTTTTTCGGAGGGATTTTGAAACTCGGGATTACGTACCCAATCCCTAAGCAAAATATGTTCGCTTTCAATAGGATTTTTCTTGTATTTTAAACGCCGGACAAAATGTAGGAATGAGGTGTGATCCGATTTGTAATATCCAAAAAAGTTTATTGTTTTCTGGTTTGATTCCCCGATGGCATCGATTTTTGTTGTTGATGTTACTACTGTTCACAGTTCTGTTCCTCTGGAGCATTGGACAGTACAGAGGTAGTGTTATGGTGTTTCGTTGTCCATGTTGCAACATCTACATAATGGCGATTCTATAGCTCTAATCTTTTGGATATAGTTTCTCTAAAGTTCGTGACGCTGCATCCCCAGCAAATATTGTGTGCATTAACAACAAGTCTGAATTGCTCAGAGTAATTGACCACGGCTACTAGTTCATTGGACGGTGGTGGCAAAATTTAGTCTTATGTAAGATAGCACTGTGAGTGCTAATTTTAGTGCTTGTTTTGAGTGGGTGCGAAAAAGACTGAGTAACCTGGGATTTTGAAGCCTTTTATTACTCCATTCCACTGCCAAGGCTCTTGTATAAGATCGAGATCAATCTGTCCATTTGTCATAACAGCTCTGATGTTACTGATTTTTTTTTGTTTACTCAGATTTTCTTAGATTATTTTAAAGAAGTGAGGATTCGACATCGTCTCTACAGCCAGAACCAGAGCATTTATTTCGAAATCCTTAGTGACTTATCGCTAAATACAGCGTTCATCACATGGGATTAACACCTTTGGACGTCATGTTTTTGCATCTAAATGTGGTAGGTATTCTTTTTGAAGTGTTAACATCTTTGCTCCCGTTATGGGCTAGTTTTTAACTGTGACCGTCATCGTCCTAGTTAGAAAGTTGACCACCAGTACGTCGCGCTCCAACGCTTATATCCGACGCGTGGATACAACTACAGCACTTGCCTGTATTCGACATCAGCAGTTCGCGTTTTATTTGTACGGTATTGAGACGGATACGAAAAAAGCCGGGCTACATGTGTCTAGCGGTGTATAGGACTTCTTGTGGTTGTGTTAATTCAGATAATTCATTGTGCCACCAATCAAAGGTAATTATATAATTAAGCCATTTAATTTAACGTTAAAACTTTGGATACTCCATAAATACTATATAGAAATATACTATTACGATTCGATTTCTTCATTAAATAAATATTTAAATCGTAATTACATTTTTTTACAAGCAGGGGTAAATGTGGTCAGAGTGAGCCAAAAAATAATAATTTCGACTTAGCTGAGTGCAGCATTGCGTTTTTTTTAATGTACTGATGTGTTCGTACTCTTGCTGATGTTCAAATTGGTCACCATTTATCTACCCACTTTCTGGGTTTCAGCTTACAGTTAGTGGATTGTGAGAAGAAAGTGAGAAGGCTTTAAATCCTATGAAATTATTTAAAATCAAATATTTCAATATAAAACAAAAACTCAAAATGTGAGCATGCTCACGAAAAACAATCCGGTGAGCTATGTGAGGTGTGAGCATTTTTTTACACATTGTGAGAAAGCAAAAATCGTTCACTTCGCTCACAAACACCCGTGAAATAACCCTGAATGTGGGTACTTATGGTAAATCACCAATTGGTGAATATAGAAAAACGTGTCTCTTTCTGCGGTCCATTTACAAATGACAGAACGGATATACTTTTTCATATTTTTTTTCGGATAATTCTTTTTCTTTTTTGAAAAGAATTTTTAAGTCAATATTAAATAACAAGGAAATCCTGAATTTAGCCCCTAATTTTAAGGTTTTACAGCAGGATATGTTTAAGTATATTAAATTATCTGTTATCAAAAGAATTTCAGAACAAAGACGTTGTGCAATATTGTATGTTTTATACGATTTTGGACTTCATGTTGTTACGGAAAATGAAAACTTGTGTCTTGCTTGGAGTGGTTTACTCGAATTTTCCATTTTTGGAAGTATCTTTCCAGTGTGCCGAGAGCCGAGTACTTTAACATGGCCGACCAATAGCGTTATTGCAGATTCCAAATGTGTGTATATACATTGAATAATATGTATAATGTATAAAATTAAAGGTATTTAAAATGTCTATTATTAAAAAAATATGAATAAAATCTAAAAACTATTAAGGTAGATAGGGGCAGAAGGGTATTTTTTGTATTTGTGTGAGAGCCTACCTACCAATGTCTACAGACATTTGGGTCCAGTCATCAGTCTAGACACATTGTACCATTGCTGCGCTAGGACTTTTAGGCTCAGGACCAAGAGTCTGCAAATGTCTACATTCTTTTGGGTCTAGTTTTTAGGCACCAGACACAGGTTGCTCTAGCCGCTATGACATTGAAGTTTAGGCCCAACGGTCTGCAAATATTTACAAACCCAAAAGAAAAGCAACCAGGCACCAGACTCGAAATGTTTATCGGGAGAATTATTAAAAGGTAAAGAGTTGTCGCAAACTACATTACGGCCAGTAGAAATTATACTTCACGTGATGACAAAAAGTGAAAAATACAAAAAACAGCAATTTTACTTATAAATATAAATCTTGAATTAAAATTAAAATAATATTCAAACAAAAGCCAAAATTTGTTTTCTTAAAATTGCTAAGTACAAACATTCTTTGGTTTATTTTTATTAATTTATTTTTGTAAGGTTGTAAAGTTTTAAATATAACTTTATTATACCCTAAATGAATTTTTAGTCATAAATAAATATACCTTTATAAAAAATGTTTCTATTATGAATATTATGATCTAAATCATCACTCATTTCCCCAAATCTTCAATATCCAACTTATCTGCAATATGATGAATAACACACTGCAATTCAGGTAATAGTTAATCGAGTTTGAATAGATTTTTTTTTACAAGCAATTTTTAAAATGTCAAAATCAATGCAAAAATTATCAAAAAATATTTTAACGTTATGTGTCGTTAAAATAATAAAAAAAAAACACATAGAAATTTCAACAAGACTGTTAATTCAAAACATGACCTATTTGGGACGTACTGCAACAACAAAAAAGAAAGCCTTTAAATAATAATTGGGTAATAAAACAATATTTTCTTTTCAATTGAGTGTGTATTTTCTTTTAAATCAGCATACAATAGCACATAGTGCAACACAAAGAAACAAAAATATACAAATAAAATTTTACAATAATTATTCTATAAATTCTAGGCTTTGCAAGAATATCTCTGTATGTATGTGTGTGTGTGTGTCTGTGTGAGAGTTTGTTTGTCGTCTCTTATTTAAAATATACTTAAAATCGGTAACATATACAAACATTTGAATTATTAAATATTTTTTTTTATTATATATAACAACAACAACATCAAATAAAGGTTCAATCAATATTTAATAAAAAAATGTTATAAAATTTTGTAAAATAAAATCTAGCTATTGCAAATTTAAAAACAAAATTGCACTTTACATAAATATTTGCCAATAAATTTTAGTATAATTTATATCCATGGTTTTAATGCATTTATTACCGCTAATTCAAGTTAACAAACCCCCAGGTCATTGCGTATAATATATATATAAGAATATATTTTTAATAATATAACTAGTTGATAGTTTATCTATCTCACCATATATTAACATTCGGCGGTAATAAGAGATTAGTTATTTTTAAAACGATAGATTGCAGATTATATTCAATTAGCCATCGATATATGGATTTTACATACATTCACATTTAATGTTTATAATTGCGATAGTTTTTTTGCTATTGCACTAAATTTTAAATTTGATTTAATTTAATTGTATATTTATTTATATAGACTATTTACAGGATTATTTATTTTCTCTCTGTTAAATGATTTTTTCCTGTTTTAAATATGCCAAAAATATTTTTTTTGTATAAATCTTTTCCAAGATCTGTCGTTCCACTCTTATATCATTTATATACCGTGTGTATGTGTGTTTGGCTGTGCAGTTTTATTTTTATGTATATTTAAAATAGGTACGTCTGTGACACAAATATATGCATTTTTGTTTTAAATTGGACTGGTAAATGGTCTTCTATAATACTCGAAATTACATTTATCCATATACACCGCACATTGGCTATTCCAAAACTACGGACGAGCGAACACAAACACACACAATTAATTGAATTGTTTT
Source organism: Bolitophila hybrida (assembly GCA_027564075.1). Classification (NCBI taxonomy): domain Eukaryota; kingdom Metazoa; phylum Arthropoda; class Insecta; order Diptera; family Mycetophilidae; genus Bolitophila; species Bolitophila hybrida. The sequence continues at coordinate 1,579 of JANSTU010047277.1, read as the reverse complement.
GCACGCAATAATTTGAATGTTTCTATTTAAACGATATATAATCGTTGTTTTGGCGAATTTACAGTGAAAGGAATTATACAGGTAAAATGCAACAAAATTCATGACACGCATATCATCAATTAGCTGCGGCAAGCGCAATTTGGTAGACATGTTAAGTACTATTTATATGGATTGTTTTGTTTTGTCACATGGAATATTCTGTGCAGAAATCTATATTAAATATACAATCGTAACGGTTTTTTTTGTGCAACATAAAATAAATTCGTAAAACAACAACGTGCTACATTTCACACTTCTATTTTTGATTCATAAAAAGGCACAATCATTTACATTCAACACGAAAACTTTACTTTAATTTATACACTTTCTTGTCTTGTCTCTTGATTCCGCCTCGTGTAGAAATATACATATTTCGAAAATAAAATAATATTATCAATTTTGCGGTCACTTAAACATTCTAAACTTATGCACAAAATTAAATATTTAAGTTTATGTCTAAATGCTATTAAATAGTATACAATAATTAATATTAAATAATAATTAAAAAAAAAACCGAACACTATACATGATTTATCATAAAAACTATATGCTTACATGCAAATCGTATCGTATGTGTGTATGTGTTTAGTTATGTACGTATTATCAAAGATTAAACAAGTAACTTGATAGGTGTAGGCATTTTATAGTATATACCTAAAAAAATGCATTTTCATATGGGAATGTCGTTACTAAATTAAATTCAACAGATCGGAGAGGGGTTAGCGCATTTATCCATCGCAGTGGTAATATTATGTTGACATTGTCAGCATAGCTTGTAAAAGCTTTGCAAAATAATATATGTTGGAATCAATTAGTTATTTTTGCTAAAACAATGTGTTAAGCTTTAATTTGACTAAGTAAATCGTGCATTTGAATACCGCGACTAAACCGGCACATCTATGAGAAACCCATGCATCCACAAATTATTATAATTAAAGCCTTTATATTTACAATTTAATTTAAATCATTTAAAATTGGGTTTACCGCTTATTCAGATATTTTTTATTTATCGGCTGTAAGTAATGTAATCAAGTAATATTAAATGTGCTAGAACGCACACATACCAACGAATATATGCACATTAATCGTGTCTCTTATCCTGCGCACAACCCCTATCCCATCGTTTAGGCTTGTCATCCGGTTTTTATCAGAATTAAGCTACACACATTAGATAGTAATTAAAAAAACCTAAACTATAAACGGAATGCGTTGGAAGACCAGACAATATCCACACTTCATATAAAATAATTCATGTTCAAAAAAATATTAGTATATATAAGTATATATTTAAATGTATATATTATATAATATATATATATGTGTGTGTGTGTGTGTTGTCTATAATTTTATATATAAATCTATGATTTTTTCTGTTTCATAATATAACATAAATATCTAATAAATTGTTTAGTTATTTTTAAAAGAATCTAACTAAAATATAGAACTGTTGATTTTCTCTTATGCAGTGTCTAACGTAAACTTATCACTATATTTTTAAAATATCTGTATGCATGCAATTCGAAATGTAAATATATATATA
>JANSTU010047276.1:1429-23874 GCA_027564075.1 Bolitophila hybrida | reverse complement strand
TGATGAATAAGATCGAATTTTGCCAAAAAATGTGTTTTTCTTAGTTATCCTACGGACTTATTGAGTGATGTGTTATTTTTTGAAATAGCTGCATCTTTAGATTTCACCCTCTAATTCCCAAAAAAGGGAGTACCCCTTTTAGACTTTTTTGGGCAAAAGAGTAAAAGGATAAGTTTTTGAAGTAAGTAATCAATAGACTTTATCCCCTAACTCCCAAAAAGAGCAAAGGGAAGGACTCTCTCTGCGAGACTGCTGTTAAGTATTTAATCGCAGAGTTGGTTAGCGTTTATGCTGCTCCTAATGTTTCAGTTGTATTGACTTATCTTCTCTTGCCTTCAGACAGCAAATCCATAATGAAGGTCAGCTCCTGGGAAACACATATTCCTTTTTCAAAGTGAACGCAATTGAAGATCACGTGTTCTACGTCTTCCTCTTGCTCTGGGCAGCAAAAGTGCCGAACTGTCGTGACCATACCTGTGGAGGAAATAGCGATATCATCTGCGGCATGACAGAAATTGTATCAGATGGTAGTTGCAGTCTCCATGTGCCCTTTTGATCCACGCGTTGATGTTTGGAATCAATATATGCGTCCATCGACCTTTTGTGCTACTGTCCCAGCGATCTTGCCGCTTAGCTCACGATGTTACGCCATTTTGCATTTTATTGTTTTGACTGAAATTATAATTCGGTCGTTTAATGTTGCATTTGCAACATTTGAATTTCTTGTAGACTGCATTCTGGACGCCTTTATGCTACATGTAATTTGAACTGTAGACTCTTGTCGAGCATTACTCCCAGGTATTTCACTGAGTCTTAAGACTCTATTGTCTGGTCTACGACTCGAATGCTTATCCGCTCGATTTTCTTTAGTAATTTTAAGCTAAGACGGAGTTTACATAATATTCTACAGTAGAGGCCCCAGGACGGTACTTACGCTATTATCGAAGTAGCTTGTTACTATCTTCGTCAGGTAATACAATGTACCCATTCTGTTTAGCGCCTTTATTTTGGATATCCAGTCTGCTGAATTAAAGGCGTTACTGACATCCAGGGTCACTATATTGCGCAGTAAAGCAGTATTTCTTAGTGCCTTTCTCCTTCTATTCTTCTATATCGACTGTTGATCGGCCCTTTCTGAATCCGTATTGCTGCTCATAAAGGGCATTTTTGTTTTCTACAACGGCGAGCAGCCTTTTATAACACCTTCGAGCAAATAATTCTTCTACCGTGATGACTGCTATACTTTCTGCGTCCGTAGTTCAAACTGCAGTCTTCCATAACTATGCCGAAAACTCCTCTGTCAAAAAGTTTGTCCTTCCATTTTGGGAGTGTTAGTTTGGGTTTCTGAACTGTCCATCTATCAGCATATCAACTAGGGACCTTATATTCCTCCCTAGCCGTTTCTTTCGGACAATCTTCTGTGATCGCTAGTTCTTCTAAATGCGAATCAAACTCCGGTGCGGCTTTCACTGTTTATCTCACCGTTCTCGAGCTCCGAGCTTCTTCTACTACTCCTGTTTTGTTGGTTTCGAATTCCAGATTCCGTTCCGTTCCGCGCGTGTATGTTTTACTTTTGGTCCGCCACCTGGGGAGGCGGACGTTGGAGAGAAAACTACAGTAAACTCCTCACATGACGATGTATATTTGTTCCCTTCATATAATAAGCTTCAAAAATCGACCACCACGTAGTGATTATTTCGTTGCTAGTTGCCAATGAATAATACGGAATATACTACGATTGGCCGAATCTCAATTGTCAGAATATCGATTATCCGATACTATGATACTATTGCATACTTTTAATCGACACACTATAACCAAAGACACCAAAATGGAGCTTTAGTACGGGTCTGACTCAGATGCTCGAACATTTATTTGCGCTTGCGCGAACATCCCAAGCTAAGTTATGCGTTATAAATAATATGTAAAAAATAAAACCAGATGGTACTTTAAAAACAACACAATTTACTATAAATATTTTAAGTCAAGCTGGTACATTTTGTTCGAGAAAATAAACGTTTGAACAACACAAACTAATACTGTCGTAATAAATTATATGTAAAAAAATCGCTTAGCTAAACACAACACAACTTACCATGTGTATTTTACGCAAAGCCTTATCGTGTTTCGGCCAATGGTATTATTCTGCCAATCGTGTTTCAGCCAAACGAGTTTCGGCTAATCGTATTATTCGGTCAATCGCATCATTCTTCCAATCGTGTTTCGGTCAATCGTATCGTTCTGCCAATCGTGTTTCGGCGATTTGTAACAGGAGTAGACACCAGATGGCAATGGCACTTTTTCATGACTCTGTCATCAGTCAGATATTTTGACTGTCTGTGTCAAATCAAATTCGCGACTAGTGTGGAGCAGTATTTGCAACACCATTCGGCTGTAAGTTACGTCAATCAATAACTCGGCATATCTGTATGGATTCCGCTCAAACAAGTAAGAAGATTAACCTTGCAAGATAACTCAAGTGGTACTGCCAAGTTTCAAGAGCTATATCGAACCCTCACACAGGACGCGTATGTTATACCTCATTGCAGGAACGTACAAACTGGACAATTCTGACTGTCTGTGTTTGAACCTTACCTTGCCATACATCACTGATCGTCACGTTTACGAATCTCGCTGTCATCAGTTTTTTATTTAATTACTACCGCCCTCGCCAAATTTTTGATGAGTATAGTACAAAAATGTACAAAATAATTATATATTTTGTAATAATGAATAAATATATTGTTTAGAGTTGACAATATACACATTGGATCCTGTAATCCCTTGTGAGATTCATTGACCATGACTGGTTCACACGACTGGTCAGGTCATGATAATGTGCTGTTTATGCTGTGCACAACACATCCCCCGATGGTTAGGAGTCTTAATTTGCCCTGACGCGACTCTAACAACTTTTCAAGGCAAATGTGCATAATTTTGAGATATATCTATGTACCGAGATCTATCTTGCTATTTATATTCGGAATCGTAAATCATGAACGCCATCATACACTTTTTGTTCTATACAGGGTGCGGGTGTATATGTTAATTGATGGCATTAATGTTCCGTTATTATAAATCAATAACCTATTTCAGAAATAGGCTAGCAAGAGGAACATACTGATTTAAAGTGCTACATTCGAAAAACACTTCGGTCTGCCGGCCGGGATTGAACCGGCGACCTCCCATGCGGCAACGTGTTAAGACTTATTCAAAAAGATTTTGGTTACAGAGTAATATAAACAATTCTCAAAGTTGTTTTTATTAAATCGCATATATTTCAAAATGAGTTTGACATAATGTACTAATTACCGTCAACTGGTATAATGAATTTTGATATATTTCAGTTTTTTCCTTTATTTTTTTTTAAATTATTATTTTTTTTTTTTTAAAATGTGTTTTTGTCTATAAATCCGTAGAAACACGTGTACTTGTAACACGGGATTTAATAGATAATACTGATTAAATATATTAATTTACATACACTAAGTACCTGTGTTTTCAACAGTTTCAAAAGTTCAATTTCCACAAATACCGCATAGAAATAAAATGACATTGAATGAATCGATTATTTATCTATAAATGCGTTGACAAATGCTTATTTAACGATGTACACGTGATCTTCACTACCAAGAGACAGCTAGGAGAAAATCCATTATTTCTAATTTTAGCAAACAATTTTAATAATATTATAATTAATTTTGTGTCTCATTTCAGGGCTCGTAAAATTGGGTGTGCATTGCGTGGTCGGCAAGAAAGTAGCAATCAAAATAATCAACAGGGAAAAACTGAGTGAATCCGTTCTAATGAAGGTATGTGTGATAGCTTATATTAACATCATTTTATGGCACGCATTCCCGTGTGATATGTTAACATAGCACATTGTCGTGCCTCTAAACACTGCATGCATAAATGCTCTCCAGGGCTCGATGGCTGAGCCAAATATTGAATACGAAAAAAAAATATTGTCGATTTGGGTACAATTAATGTTTATGTGTGAATTTTTTTTTTTTGGTTTTCAGGTGGAACGTGAAATAGCAATAATGAAACTAATAGATCACCCACACGTCCTGGGCCTATCGGATGTCTATGAGAATCGCAAGTACCTGTACCTGGTTCTTGAGCATGTGTCCGGTGGAGAGCTGTTCGACTATCTCGTCAAAAAGGGGAGACTCACACCAAAAGAAGCTCGCAAGTTTTTCCGACAAATTATATCAGCTTTGGACTTCTGCCATTCGCATTCAATATGGTAAGCACATACACGCGCAGAAAAAAAGCTCATTCAAGCGATGTTACATTTGATATTTCCCATTCATATTACATTTCAATCATTCTCGCGACAGAAATTAATAAATTAAATGTTTGATTTAATGCCCTCGGCGTGAACATGAAACATAACCCTTAATTTATGTGTATATATATGTATTTCAATTTTTGTTATTCATGCATAAATATAAACGATATAAAATGATAGCTAGCAATATCACTTATTATGTTTGCTTTTTTACACAGCCATCGAGACTTGAAGCCGGAAAATTTATTGTTGGACGAGAAAAACAATATAAAAATTGCAGACTTTGGCATGGCATCGCTCCAGCCGGCTGGATCGATGCTGGAAACGTCTTGCGGATCACCCCACTACGCCTGTCCCGAGGTCATCAGGGTGAGTGTTGTCTGGTGTGAATCGCAGTGCGCCATAATTAAATGTACACACTTATTCTTAATCATCGCTTTTTATTTGTTTATGTATTTAGGGTGAGAAATATGATGGACGTCGTGCGGACGTATGGTCCTGTGGTGTGATTTTATATGCCCTGCTTGTGGGTGCTCTCCCCTTTGATGATGATAACTTGCGGCAGCTGTTAGAGAAAGTGAAACGCGGTGTATTTCACATACCACACTTTGTACCACCCGATTGTCAGACTTTACTGCGTGGAATGATCGAAGTGAATCCGGATAAAAGACTTAATTTGTCAGAGATCAATCGGCATCCCTGGGTTACAGCTGGCGGTAAGGGTGAACTGGAACTGGAACTGCCAATGATGGAAGTGGTTCAGACGCACGTTATTCCGTCGGCCACATCTGTTGATCCGGATGTATTGAATGCAATATGCTCGTTGGGTTGTTTTAAGGAGAAAGAGAAACTAATTCAGGAACTATTGAGTCCAAAGTAAATATTTCCTAATGCTATCATGTAGTGGCTATCGCAATAATGTCGAAATACATTTTCATTACAGTCATAATACGGAGAAGGTTATCTACTTTTTATTGCTGGAAAGAAAACGAAGACGTCCTGCTTTGGACGATGATGACGAAGGCGTTCGTCCTCGTGCTGAAGTGGTCGAAACACCTGATCCACCAAAGAAACGACTGGACACCTGTCGCATTAATGGTCAGAACTGCCTTAACTTCGGTCAGATCAGCGAGGGATCACCGTTAACGCCACGTCGGCAAGCTTTCAAGTAAGTCCATATACCATCAGTTCAAAAGAACCATTTGAATTCAATTAAAAGTTGCAGCTTTCGTTCTTACAGCAATAGTCGAAATCACAATCGGCGTTCACCGTCATCGACGCCTTCGACACGCTCAACATCCTATCACAGTCCAACACGTAATTCTGGCCTGAATTCCTCGCCGAACTCTAGTAATTATCTATTACATAAGATTGGTTATGATTTTGTAATTATAAAAATTTACACAGCTAAAATATCAGGAATCTCGCGTCCCTCGTCCCCGGCATCGGTAAGGCATTCAACACATTCGCCAACGCCGAGTAACCGAACACTGCAGCCAGTGGTCACATCAATTGCTGCCATCGAGCCGCAATCATCGCCAGCGCATCACCGAGCCAATTCCGGGCCAACGATAGCCATAAGTTTATTCCAAGAATCGGACAATAGTAATCGTAAGATATATTGAAATAAAAATAAGCCAATCCAATTATATTTTTAATTAAATGTTACAGTGATGACTCCACCCGGTTCACCACACCTGGGTGGACCGTCACCTGCCATGACTGGCTCAACCTGTAGCAATGCAGGTGGACAATTGTGGAAAACGAGACTGACCAACATCAAAAACAGTTTCCTGGGTAGTCCGCGGTTTCATCGACGAAAAATGCAAGGTATTGTTTTTCACCTAATCAGCATTTATGTAGTTTTTTTTATATTCAAATATATTAAAACAAAAATAGTATCATCGGACGAGGTCCATCTAACGCCTGACTCATCGCCGGAGCTGACGAAACGCTCCTGGTTCGGGAATCTGATGACAACCGAGAAAGACGAAACCTTTACCGTTCTAGTCAAAGGAAAACCCCTGGCCACTGTTAAGGCGCACTTGATACACGCTTTTCTATCGGTATGCCACTTTTTTATAATACTTGTTTTTATAATGTTAAAATTATGTCCATGTTCAGATGGCCGAGCTTTCGCACAGTGTAATCTCGCCTATGTCGTTTAGGGTCGAGTACAAGCGAAATGGCACGGGACCGGCCATGTTCCAACGACACGTACGTTTTCAGGTAAATTATTTATGCGATTCATGGATGGAGCCCATATTTATAATATGTGTTTTTTTACTATCAGGTTGATATCAGTGCTATCTGTAAGCAGGGAGACGTGGCAGATATGCTGTTTGCCATTACTTTCACGTTACTCTCAGGTGAGTTTAGTTTTGTATTATTTTATATACTTATTAAGTAACAAGATGAAAATATCCATTCTTAAAAACGGCTTTTTCGATATATAAACTATTTGTTTGGATTTTTGGGTTTTAAGAATTGTTGATTCAAGTGTTTTTCTACCTTATGGGCATATTTTTCTACTACCCTTGACTAGAGTCGGTAGTCATCCAAAAACCGACCAGACCTCTTGACATATACTTTGAACTTTCATTTTGAAAGTTATGAAGTTGATAGTTTAACGTACAGTGATCGGTTAGGATCCCGCAGACTAAATCAAAATCCCGGCGGACAAGGTTTATCGCTGCTTTGATTTTTTAGCATGGTTTCTTCAAGAAATATTTGGATATACAATATGGATATCCAGTGATTTATTTGGCAGTTCTACATCTACTCCTTGGGCCAGAATCTGCTTCAGATACAGGTATACGATGTACAGCAGGTTCCGGTTCAATATATAGTTTCTGCAGCTCCTCGCGACAGTTCAGTACGAGTTTCGATGTGAATTGAGGTCCACTCAACGCGAGCAGATGTAAATACGTTTATGTGTATATTTAAAAGATGATATTTCTCCAGCGCAAATGAGTATACATGAGTATAGAAGTAAAGAAGTAAAGCATCCTAGTGCAAATGATAATTCACATAATACACCAGTACCGGAGTTATTTGCTTGAAGGGAATACCATAACTTTCCGTCAGTTGGAGGAAGGTTACCTGTGTTCTATTTCCAGGCTTCACTGGTAGGAATTCTCACTTTAATGTTGCGGAAGTGGACCCGGTTGACGGCCAAAGCCTTTATCGCCGTCCAGTTCGTTTGAGCTTCTCCCAGCTCTCGTTTGACAGTGCGCCTCCACGTCGTTTTCGGTTTACCTCTGCTACGACTTCCTTGCGTTTTCCATTGCAGCGCTTGAGCTGCAATGTTTTTCGAACTGCGCCGCAAGGTGTGACCTATCCACTGCCACTTTCTCCGTCGAACTTGCATTGAGACGGGTGCTTGCTTGCATATACCCCTCCAGTTATAGCAGCTGCCCAAGTCACCTTTCTTTGGCAGCTTAACGATTATTCCTGACTTCCAAGTAGGAATAGACTCGTCCTCCCATGCCTGTACTAGCATGGGGAGTAGGATCTCCGTTGAAGGTGACGGATCCGCTTTGACGAGTTCTATTGGGATATTGTCTGCTCCGGCTGATTTGCAGGTGGCTAAACTGGCTATATCTCTAGATATTTCAGTTTGGCTGGGGGGCCTTGTAGATATAGGTAATGGCGAATAGTTGAGTGGAGGAGCCCTTGCGTGGGTAGCATGCACCACCTCATTATTGATCACTTGTTCAAAGTGCTCTCTCCATCTCTTCAGCTGTTCACTATCCATTGACAATTGGTTACCACAGGCATCCTTGACAGGATGCCTCATGTTTAATGTGCAGTTTGTGAGCTCTTTTGTTATCCGGTAGATCCATGTCGCCTCAGCCTTACTGCGCCTCTGCTGCATCAGCCAGCCTGCTGAACTGTCTCCTCTTGTCGCATCACTTCTTTTTAAGAGACGGTGCACCGCACAGTAACGAACATGGAGTTTTTGGCTCCTGGGCATGGCGCCTAACAAGCTGATTTTGAGATTTTGAGATGCCGACGCTCTATAATGAGACGCTGCGGAAAGCATTACAAATACTTTCCTACCTTCCAGACAGTGGTTGATTGCTTCGCAACCTGAGAGTGGACACCATAAGGTGGTGGTCATTCCCAACGTCTGCTCCGCGCCTGTTCCTCAAGTCAAGTAGACACTTTCGCCACCTTTTGGAGATGGCGAAGTGGTATATCTGGTTCACCATCTCGCCGTCAGGGGAGACCCATGAGACTTTGTGGGAGATCTTGTGGGGGAATAATGTACCGGCAATTAACAATTGTTGAGTGTTGCACAGCTCAACAAAGAGGTTGCCGTTCGCTCAAAATTCGGTTTGCGCACGCATAAAAACACGCATGCACTCGCCGACGGTTGGCGACCGAATTCCTTATGTTGGAAATATAAAAACAAATCGCGCTTGCGATTTCTACTCAAGATTTGTTTGTTGAGTTTGGATTTAATTAAGTGCGTTTTTCATAAGATTGCACGGCATATTTACCAGTCAATAATTAAGACCGTAATGTTGTCTGCATAGGCTATAGGGTAAAGAGGCCTCTCACATTGAGTTCATAGACGACCATATTCCATAGCAAGGGGTTTGCCCCTTTGAACCCTCCAATGCAAGAGTAGACTTCAATATCAAGGGAAAAAAAAGAGAATTCTTTGTTGATAAGAGATTTTGTCACAAGCATATAAAGATCAATCTCAACAGACTTACCAGGGTGCTGATTTCTATGAAGAAGATGATTATGTAGAATCTCATCTCTAATATGTCTGTCGATTAACCATTCGAGAGACTGAAGGAAATAGGAGGTCATTTTAATGGGACTGAAGGACTTGGCGGTCACATATATGGTCCAACCGGGTTTCGGAATGAAAGCGACGCGTACCTCCCCAAGGTTGTATGTATGTAGCCAAAGTCCAGACATCATACAAAAATATCGAGTAGGGAAGACAAAATTTCGTCTTCTCCAGGAGATTTTAAATGGTAAAAAAGATTTTATAGTTTTTCTCTTTCAGGGGTTGCGATGTCATGCGACGGATTAAGAAATACAACCTCGTCATCAAAAACCTTACTGTCAGGAAAGTGCGTTTCCAGCTAATGAAGGGTGACCACGTTTTGATGCCGTGAAGGTGACGTTTGGTAGATTCAATGAAATGTCCTTGACGGAGGGATCTCTCTCGTGTGTTTTGTGTAGTCTAGATGAAGCGTGTACTCTCTCCACTTCTTCGAAAACACAACCCAATTGGAGCGTTTGGCCGCTCTGAGAGCACTTTTATACTTCCTCAGATCGCCTGATAATTCATCCCATATATACCATATGTACATATATTTTGAATTTTAATATGTTTATTTCTGGCATTAATGCATTATACTAATTGTAAGCTAGTTTATGCGCTGCATGGGTCTACAGATACAATGATATTCCTAATAATATTTTAGCAACATAATGTTTCATACATATTGACGTTATAATTCTTAACTTAACGAAGTACAGAAGCTTCGTTTGGTTCCAGCGGTTGAGTAATAAAAATTTAATCGCGGTATTTTCTGAAAAATAACATTTTACAATCCTTAAATTCAAAATTCTGAAGTGACCATCAATGGATCTGGGTAGCGATGGTACAAAACACTTTTTAGGAATGGGGCCTTCAAACATTATTGTGAACGATCGCCGCACGGTGGACCACACAAACTTTGTCGTTCTTTTTTATGGACTTCCGAATTTTACATACAATGTAATCTACACTACTAATTGTAGTTCAGATATTGTAAAACATAAATAATAGTTCAGCTTATGCCCAATATCTTCACGAAATTAATCCTCGAGTTAAAATTAAACACAAGGATTGGAACGTCATTAGTACGAATTCACTCATTGATTAATTTCGTAAAGCCTTATACAATCAAAAAACACACACACGCGCGCTAGATACATAAATCTATATTATTCCAGCGTTTACTGTTAGGAAAAAATACACGCACTGGTAGAAAGAAATACTATACACACACACAGACGCCGAAGTTGCCAATTTTAAAATCATGAGCACACACACACGATGAGGGCTTATTGTTTATATTTATATTATCGCGTCGAAACTTGAAAAACACTACGATTTCACGAAACACTTACACGAAACGGGACAATTAAATACGACTGCGAATTAAAGTTTGATGACTGCGTGCTAGAGAAAATAGATTACGAATGACACAAAGTGAAATAGTGACTTGCTTAAACATGTTACGTTACGTTACGTTGTTGTTACGTGTAGTAGTAAAATTCAACCGCCGTCCCTGTACGTACGAAGAACGATATTCTTTCAAGTACGAATAAGTCAATAGTTCTTTTGCGTGTAGTCAAAAAGGAATAAAACTGCACGTACGGGAAACGAAAACATTTACGCACATGTAAAACAAAAATAAATAATTTCTCGATTGTTATCGTTCACATCTCAAAATCAATTAAATATTCTGGTACGCACAAACAAAAACAAATAATTTCGAACACACTAAATTAGGTGTACATTTAATATAAATGCCACTTTTATGCTTTTTTTATTATCTCCATATATTTATAAATTCCTATTAAATTCCTAATAATAACAATAATTTTAATCTCTATTTTATATAGGAAACATTCGACGATTTCGTAGGATCTGTGAACACATACAATCGCAGGTATGCTCAAAACGGTTTCCCGGACCTAGTAGTCCGCCAGCCATACCTTCGTCGGTCACCACGGCTGTTTCGGAAAGTTCCTCGTGCGGTTCGGACTCTAGCGAGCGTCTATCGTGCTTCAAACGACAGGTATGATAAACAAAATTAAAAAACTTTATAGTAATGAAAATAGGGACTGTCTTAAAGCTGATAGGGCGTCAAAGATAAGATTGATATTGAAACTTTCAATAAAAGTCCTCGTAAGAATGGTATAAAAGAGATTTTTTATACTTATAATTAAGGGGAAGAAAGGGTGGTGTAGAATAAATAAGAAGTTAAAACGTTTACGGTTAGGGGAATCTATTTTTTTAATCATTTTTAATTAGGGGAGTGGACATGTATATAGAAAACTAATTATGGATTAAACCGGAGCGTACCATTTTGGGGTTGTTTAATATTCGTGTTTTTTTTTTTAAATTCTATCATCCAAACATCCATTGGAGTGTATTTATAAGAACAGCCACTGACCACAAAATAGTAAATCTGAGAGCTTCTATAACTTTCCCTTTTCGTCTTATTGAACATTTATTTTAGGCATTAACACCCAGAATGATTTTTTTTAAATTTCATTTAAATGCGTTTTTATAACGCCCTTTTTGCTATCATCCCGAAGAAGGTCATTTCTAGTTGTGGCTAGGTCCCCTTTGAATAACAAAGGAATGTAGCGAAAGTTCACTATAGCACCCAGTCGCGAAGGGTTTTGGGGTTACATCCTCTCAAAACGATTTTTTTTTCAAAAGATCACGGAAGTGTTTCGTAATTACACTTTAGTGACCGTTAGGAGAACCCCTACCTCCCCTCCTCTAGGGGTCATCCTTCCCGATCCCATAAACAGTTCTGGGAAATGCCCCTACTTAAAGAGAAAAAGGGCCAAGTTATTGGTTAGTCATTAAAAATAACTAAAATAAAAAAAAATGACATTCCATCTGGCAGTTAGGGGTTAAAAACTAGGTTTTCATACAAATTAAGTTAAAGTTAAAGGCTTTGAGCAAACAGTCGTACCAATCCTAAGGATGTCAGATTTTATTTTCCTTATATTAAAATTATATCCAACTTTTTTAATTTTAAACTGTCACCAAGTCTTAAGTATAATTTCCAATCATAGGGAATGTCAAGTTTTATTTTATTTTTTTATAACTTTAGGAATATACCATTCATTTGATACCAATCACCTCATTACCGTAATTACTATTATCACCCTTTTATCCAATGTTTGGCCATATGGCCTTTGGGGCATTTCCCAGAATTCCCATAGTGGTTTTTGTAGTCGGGTAAACTACCGCATTGGGATATGGATATAATGTGTCATTGAGCCAAAGATAGTATACAAAACAATTTTCTAAATTCCAGATTGAGAATGAGATAGACGCGGACACGGTGTTCGAGTCAAAAACGGGCGCCCGACGCTCATCAGCTAGTACAAACAACAACAATGCACAGCCAGGCGAACCAGGCAGTCCGAAAACCGTGCGTTCCAGGTAAAAAACAAAAACATTCCACATGGATTAGAATTTGAAACCAATTTTTCGCTCTTAGTTCCGAATCAACCGACCACGAACGGACCACGCGAGACCGAAACGGCGAAAGACCTACAACGATGTCGGGCAGTGCAATAGCATGAGAATTATTTCTCTGATTTAGTTGCCGATTAACAAAGTTGCTAGAGTTCAGGAAACAACAAACGACCACCGCGATAATTGTGCCGACGCTCCCATCAGGTGTCGTCGATAATACCATTACAATCCCTTCATCTACCACCATTTTAATTCAATCGGCGTCGGCCAAACTACGTACGTCCACGTGCGTGGCCTCCGATCGTCAGGCCTCAGGCTTGATTCGTTATAGTCTTTATGTGTTGGTACCCCTGTCCGCCATTGCTGCAGCAGTATTTTGTAAGTGCAATAACACCGGCAGGGCTGAGGTTTAAATCAAACTTGAGATTTTCACTATTTTTTTGTGCAATTTTATAGTTATGAAGTTGAAATTTGCTGTGTTGGAATTTGAATGTTGTGTATTAAAAATAAATACATTCAGAATTAAAAATAATTAAATCAAAAGAGATATCATCCACCTCATATTCTAAAAAAAAACCACGTAAACTTATAAACTGTACTCGATAAAATGTATCACGCAATATTCAACATCGAACAAACAATTTCCCAGCCGGACACGCACACTTTCCTTTTCTTTTCTATAGTTAACACCTTTGAATCAATATTATTACACGATATACACGCAAACTGAACGCGCATTGCTACAAAAGCATTTAATCAGATCACTAAATCAGAGACAAGAAATTAGAGAATGCAAATACTTAGGCAGTAGACTTAGGAATAATTAAGTAGAATCCGTAGAATGTGAGACATATTACACACTTTTTTTGACACATAATATTTCTTAAAGAGTGTGTAACATATAATATATAGCATAAAATACAGCACTAAGAGTTATGTATACGCGGGTTTATGCATGTACGTATAATATACTATATATTATATAAATAGACTATAGCTAGAGTGGCAGCTTTGCAAAAAGCTTTTGGCAACAGAATTTAAAAGATTCCAACAAAAATAAAATTTACCAAAAAAAAAAAACGTTATCAAATTCAAAAATTCACATACACAAAACCTTTTTAAATTATTATAGGCAAAAGCAAAGGAAGTGTATTTAAAAAAATAATATAACTAAAACTAAAAGGATAATAATATGCATATTGTATATTTAGCGGTTAAACAATTTAGCATAAGAGGAAAATGTATTTTGCATACAACCAATAATTTACATTCACAAACAATAAACAACCCAAAAACACATACATCCTTAAAATATCCTGCAATAAATTCACACACACACACACTCACACTAAATCACTAACGAATATCTATGATGATCTCTGATGTATACAAAATGTAGCGAATAGTTTAGAATACTATACATACTATTATTATCAAGTCCGAAATTCAAGTATATAATTAAATATATTCAAAGATACTATACCTTAAATTGAGCTATATACAACAATATCTAGTCCTATATATTTATATAAAATATATATATTTAATATATCTCATGTACACCGCAAATTTAAAACAAACGACCGCTCTTTTTCTGGTTTTGCCTGATATCCTGAACGTTTAGTTTGTTTTTGATGTAAAATCGCTATTTTTCTTCTTCGAAAATGCGAGAAACCTTCGAACTTATTACTATCCTGACCCTGACACAGTCTATGAGCTTATATAACACCCATTGTACATAAATATATCTCTATTTAGCAGATATATTACTATAAACTATATTACATGTGTATATAATGCCTAAATATTAGCAAAACCGATTATAGCTTTTCACATAACAACATTGTTCTAGATCAATTTGCTTAGCATTTTATTATCCTAATATCGTTTTATGTTTAAGATATTCGTTTTTAAAACTGTAGGATGATTCAGTCGAAATTGTTGATAAAAACGTAGATTAAACAATTATTCAATGAATTATAATATTTCTTAGTTCTACAATCAAAACCGAGATCAAAACAACTGACAGCTGAAATATAACATAAAATCATTTTTTTATATTTTAATCATTATTTCAATAAAATTCAGTTTAAATTGTTTATTAATACCTATTATTTCGAGTTGATACATTTGAGGTTATATTTACTTATATTAAAGGTGACGTCTATTAATTTTACAGCTGTCGGATTTATACGTTGTCTAGTATTAATATTATACATTAAATTGTCAATACATCCTACAGAAACGCCCTAACTTACTGGCTTCTTATGATTTTTAGGAAGATTGATGTGCAATATATTTATAAAAAAACTCACAGGAAACATATAGCAATATATTTTAAAAATAAGTGCCGTACGATTGAATTGATATTTGTGCCAGATTGAATCAGATTTTAGCTTAAAATAATGTCAACATTTAAAATACTTGCACTTTATTTGTAGATAACTAAGTTAACACATTTTATTATTTTTCCATTATTGAATACTGAATTTGTTTGCATAAATTGAATAAATCTTATTACAATATTGCACAAGACCCTGGATAAGAACATGTTTTTCTGTCGGGCTGTATACAGCAAAGAACACAATACAAAAATGCGTACTGTTAGTTTATATTTTTTATTAAATATCGCAGCGCCGTCTGATGGCAAAATTTAACCGACGATTCGTTTGTCGTAACAATAACATGCATATTGCGCGTGTATTTGTGATTCGTAAAAATCCAATGCTGTATGTATTTTTAAAAAGTACAAAAGAATAAAGTTTGGTATGCATAACTAGTCTGGAAGCTGGAAAACATGTTATAATATCCTCCTTTCTTATATTTTATCAGTAATTAAATTCTGAAAATATTGTTTGGTTATATACTCATAACCTAAAATTGACTATTACCAAAATAACGGATTACAAATATCATTTTAATTTTATAATAAAAATGACAAACCAAATCCTTAAATCATCTTATAAATAACATTTTAGAAATTGGCTAAAAACAAATACCGTTAGTATGTCTAAAATCGTCTTCGTTGGCGTTTGGATCGTCGACTTTTTTTAATTTCGCTCTCTCATATTGTTCAATCTCTTTGTTATCTATCACTTCACAGCCAACTGCGATGAATTAGATATTTGCATAACTTTGAAAAAAAACTATTGCATCATATTTTAATCGCATGTATATTTATTATTTTGTATGAGTATGAGTGCGAAAATAAAAAACACAATAAAAATAAAAATTCTTCATTACGCAATTTTATTGTGTTCTTTGCTGTCTTTCTTCCACTCGCAACCGCACACACACACACAAAATAATGTACTGTACGCTATTCTAGTCTATTGTATGTATGCGAGTTATTATCTAAATTTTAGTTGACCTATACAAAGTTTGTCGTGTGAAAAAAAAATGGAATTTCAAAAAGTTGATGTTGACTATATCTATATCCACAGACATTTTAGAAAGCGCTCAAAATGAACTTTGGTCTGATCGATCAAAAGATCCACGTTTGTTAAGTGCCAAAATACAAAAAGACATCGTCTCTCGGTGAACCCTTTTTATTATCTTATTTTAATGAAAAATCTAAAATTTACAATTTGTTCAATAATAAAAAATATATACTTTGCTAAAATGATATTGATATATTATTATATCTAAATACGCAATATAGTTATTTAATAAGGTTATGAAATTGTTCGAAATTAGCGATGATTGTTCCACTTTATTTTTTATTTTCACCTCTACTTTAAAGCCCGGAAGTTAGAAAGAAAATTGGGTCTGCAATTGGTCACTCTCTCACCGCTAAGTAGATGCCTAAAGAACGATGAAAAATTTTATGCATAATTCGGAGACAAAGTCTTCTGTGAGAGCTCAATATTACCCTGAGGTGGAAACTGCTAAGATTTTTTGTCGAAGCGTGTGATTTTGTAGAGCAAGATGGCCGTCTTGTCGACTTTTCTTTTTGATGAGATTTGAATTAGAATACGGGCACTGGAGTCCACATATTTTCTGTTACATCGACGTCGACAATTTTTTTGCTGTTTCCACCACTGCATTGCTGCCTTGTTTGCAGTCTACCAACAACTGGTTAGATCGAGAACTTTATACAATCTGAATATTATTCCGAAGTAAATTTATCCGTGTTTGTTTGGAAGCCTTGGTAAAAATACATGGTTTTTTGTTTCAAAAAGTTCAACGTCAATATATTTTATCAAAACTAAGCTTTTTTCAACTTTGATATTAAGGAATCTTTGAAAAATATCGAACGAACAAACAAAACGATTTGAGTTCCCGGAACAAAAGATTTGGGCGTTTATTTTTTGAGGTTAAATGATAAATTTACAGGCGGCAAGTGCAATAAGTAGGTGGCAAAATTTGACTTTTCAATTTATACCAACGACAGAATAAACTGCAAACATTGCACAGAAAATTTTGCAAAAAGTCGCAATTATCTGTGTTAGCGGTAAATTTTATCGACGATGAGTGCAGGGTTGTACAAAATGTTTTCAAAAACAAGCTCAAAGCAAGTACGTTTAAAGTGTCCAAAAAAAAAATAACTCCATTTTTCTTTGTAGATATTTGTATTTCGCAATAGACGTGTGAACATGAATAAGTACTTGTTTACATTACTATCAATGGTTTCGCAAGCTAATATTGTTAGTGTTCCCTTATTCTGTGAGTCGTGGTTTATTAATATATACTTACTAATTATTATCTTTTTGCGAGAGACAGAATCAACCAACAAATTGAAGTGTTCAAAAAAATAAAGAAATTATAAACAATATTGATAAAATGTGAGAACCACCCAGCACTGCCTATAGTGACCCTCGTGCAAATTCTAAGCTTTACCGTAGACCCCAATTAATATATTATTAATAATATAAATTATATAAATAGTTACATAAATTATATAATAAATATATTATATAATATACACCTGTATATCTCTATAAATAAGTACATGTAACGAAATTGTTTTTTTATTTTGTGTTTTTGGCAGAAATTAAGTGAACATTTGAAGCCACCATAATTTATCCTATATACTTACAATCACCCACACACACATTTTCACGTATTCATACATATAATTATAATTATGAATTTTCCTCGTCTGCTTTTGTATACATTGTACCCATATAATCAAATTTAATTGCTTTTAAATATTATATGCGTATTTCATGCATATATTATTCCATAAAATAATATAATTATATATATAATATGTATCAGCATACAAAATATATATTTATAAAAAAGAACCTGTCCACCAAGAACCGCATTATTTAGTAGTATAATATATTTATAAATACACAAAACACTCTTCACACACAAACATACACATATTAAATTAAATTTATATGATATGATACTTTGGCCTCATTGTTGATCTAATTATAATTAAATAAAAATCCCATTTTCCGAATTTCCATAGAAAATTTGCAAAATATGGCCGCCTTTCGTTTTACGTTTATAATTTCTTATATAGAAAAAAAATATGTTATTCAAATATATTGTCTTATTATCTATAATCTATAAATATATTCTCTATTCTAATATGTCTATAAAAAATATTTATCTATATAAAAATAATAACCTGGAAATTACCATTGTGAAATGTAAATTATTACTTATTTAAAAAAAAATGTATAAGCATTTCTGTAATGTATATATATATATATATATATATATATATTGTGTATGTTTTTGTTGCCCATATAATATTATTATTATATTTGGCATAATATGCACACAGCTTATTTGTGGTGTTTTTGGTTTTTGTATTAAAAACAAATTAGTTAAGTTAATCTATGAAATACTAACAAAAAATACTGTATTAATAATAATATGTTTATAAAATGAGAGATTAACAAAAACTACATTTTTTGTAAAATAGCTAGTAATAAAAAGTGGAAGTATGAACGATTTACAATAATATTAAATTTGGGTTTTAATTGATTTTGCAGGTAGTTTGTTTTCACAATCATGCTGAAGATGTTAATTTTTGAAGCTTTTAAGCAAACGACCAGAATTGTCCGGTTTGTACTTGGGTGCCTGCCATAACCCATAAGGTATACCTCACGTCCCGCTGGGAGGGTTCAATATAGCTCTTGAAACTTGGCAGTACCGAGGTACAACCTACCAGTTGAGTTATTCTACAAGGTCAAACTCCTCACTGGTGAGAGCGGGATCTATCTGCTCCCTTACCAGCTATGCAGTCTGGCGCCCGAGTTATTTTGTGACGTAACCACCACCGGGTGGAGCTGCTAATACTGCTCTACGCTAGTCGCGAATTTTACTTTTAACCACAGCCACCACGATACTCCCGCTATGGTGCCGACAGGGCAGAGACAAGTTTCTGGGCTCCCTGCCTCCTGTGGTTCCATTTAACCTTGGTAAGGCTTCGAGGCACAGACCATTACCAGTTAATTTACGGCTTTCACCGCAGGGCAACTGGTTGCAATAAGCTCGGCTGAGGGGAATCGCTTAATGTCGCTACGCCTGCCAGTATAGTTTTCAACTGACCGGACGTTGCCTGCCCTTCTCTGCAGGTATATCATTATTCTAAGAAGCTCCTGAAAGATGCAGTTCAAAATGCCGCTGTGGTCATTCGAATATTGTCGAAAAACAAAAAATACTTAGTTCAATGACACAAGTCCTTCATCCAATGTCAAATTGTCATTTTTTGAATAACCCAACCTAAAATGAAGAGGGGCGATTGGATACATTCTTTGGATACAAAGAACAATATTTTGTCTGTTAAATTGTATTGTCTTATTTAGTTTAGTTATAGACGAAAACGCTATGAAAAAGACATCACTAAAGCGGCCAACATCATTCCAGCTCCAACCATGTCTACCACTTTCCAAAGATGCTCGAAAAACAACTCTCATCTCTCATTTGATCCTGTAATCCCTTGTGGGACATAGGGCCAGTGTGCGATGCTGCACACCGGATTCACACGACTGGTCAGGTCATGCTAATGTGCTGTTTGTGTTGTACTACTCCTATTGGATCTGTGCTCTAACACTCACAACTCATCCCCGGTGGTTAGAAGTCTTAATTTGCCCTGACGCGACTCTAACAACTTTGCAAGGCAAATGAGCATATTTTAGAGATATTTCCATCCACCGAGATCTATCTATTTCAGAAAAAGACTATTAATAGCAAGAGGAACCTACTGATTTAAAGTGCTACATTCGGTCTGCCGGCCGGTATAGAACCGGCGATCTCCCATAAGCCAGGCCAACGAGTTAACCCACTCGGCTATGGCAATGGTTAAAATAAAACAACTCAGTTTCATTTATATAAACTTTAGTTTGAGTTATGACATCGGAAATAAAAAAGACTCTAATTAATTGTTCGATTTTCTAAAGAATGAAACTGTATCAAATGTTCTAAAGGAATTTGATAGAGACTTGAACGTTGCCAGGAAAATTGATTCTGGAAGAAAAAAAGTTTGCTTTGTTAGAGAAGAATCCAACGCTGTCGAATCGGAAATTGGCGGTAAAAGCAAGTTTCTGCGAGTATTTAGTTCTCAAATTCAAAGCAGCTGTGGGCCTTAAGACGTTCAAAGTACAGTCAGTATCTTACAGTATTTCCACAAAGAACCTGGAAGCACAGCACCGATTTTTTCTCAAAATTAGATTGCTGTGTTGTCAAGATTGGAATATTATACCGCTAAAGAATGAGGTAAAGTCGATAAACAATTTAGAACAAAACAAAAGTCAGATGATCTAGCATCTTGCCACTACTGCATAGTGTCCCTCAAATGGTGCAAAGACAATAACAAATAGTGCCCAATGAAGCCAAACCACCAAATAGTCCAGAGCTTCGCCTGTTGAAAGATATTGGGCTCTGACCAAAACAAAATTGAAGGAAACAAAGAAAAAAGCCAAAGACGAGAAAAATGTCAGAAATAAATGGAATGCAGTTATCAAGAAGGTCTCAGAAACCACCATAAACGCGCTAATGGCAGGGTTACCGAAGAAGCTGGCAGATTTCTACAAACAAAAAAAAAGAAATTATTTGTGTTCACTTATCTATTCAGAAATTAAATTTGCTTTTAAAAACTGTTTGAATTTTTATAATTTTATAAAAGATTTCAAGGTTAGGGCAAAGATTTCAAGGTTAGGGCAAAGATTTCAAGGTTAGGGCAATTAAAGTTAGAAAAAATATCGATCTTAATTCATAATATTAAAATCAATATTGTGTCTCAATGAAGGCCCCTCCCTAAATAATAAAGGTATGCTAAAGAAATAATCCAATCATAAAAAATACCAGTCCCACTTAGCGCGGTTAGGTATCTTAAACAACTTGTTTATAGGCATGTCGAAAAGTCTGAGCAGAATAACGACGTTTTTTTCGATATTTGCCTCAAGGAGTAGGTGGGTAGATGTATTGGTGAACTTTTAAATTAGTTTGAACATTCACAAATCCATCTTAAAATGAAGTCGATAAACACTTGTACAGTTAGGTTTAAATTTTTAGCACGGTGGCGGATAAACCTCTCTTAAGGGGCAGCGTGAATGGTCCCAGTAAATGCAGACTACCGATAAAAATCCGTTTGTTTAGAAGCTACTGCCATTAACTCCAAACTAGACAGAAATAGGCTAATAACCTGTTCTGTTAAATTTTGTAATTACCGAATTGCGATTTGCATTTTCTGCGATTGAGTATCGGCCCACACACAAATGAGCCTACAATTAAGGGGCTTGACTTGTTTCTACTTCTGAAAAACAAATTGAAAATCGTCTGTATTTGTAAGTGGCGTTAGAAATATAAATAAATTAAATATATGTATATAAAATATTCACCAACAAATTAATTTGAACGTTAAGCAAAAAATCTATTCAGTACCTATCTGAGACAACTACCGAAAATAACGTCAATATTTCACACAAAAATGCCGAGAAGTACCGTTACCGTTACTCGAGTATATAAACTGCGTACCGCACACAGGTGACTTCGTTGAAGTAAGGTTAAAGTCTCTCTCCCTGTCTCTGGTTATCTAGCTCTCTTTCTCTCTCGCTCACTCGCTCTCTGGATCTCTGGCTCTCTGATTCTGGCTCTCTAGTTCTCTCTCATTCTTTCTCGTTATCTCTCGCTCTATACCGCTCTTTCTACCTACCGATCGAAGATCGAACCGCAGCACCCACCGGATACCACCACAAAACACGTCCGAGAGACATGAGCGTCCGGTGTCGGGAGCAGTGCTGCAGTCAGGATTGTGTGAGAGAAGAACTGGACACAGACAACCTTATTCGAGCAAAGCTATTCCCACTGTCCAAAAATGAAGTCATGGTGATACTGAGTTCAAATATTTGGTAAAGTACAAAACTGGAGAGGTTGATGGTGACGCACAATTACAATGCGCTTATCAGCTATATATATATATATATATCTCGTATTGATCTAATTGTTCGAGTATACTGCTGGTAAAAGACGCTCGCCGATGTTCCCTCTCGATCCGTTGTGCGTCGACGTTATCCAATGCAGATGTTCATGTTAGATTCGAATATCATCGGAAAGTGCTTTAATTTAAGAGCGTAATGTAAAGTTCTGAAGTGCGGTTGGGCTACTAGAGATGAATTAAACGCATTTGTTAGCTTACGCTTGTCTGTATAACTCAGGGTAGTAAACAAATTATCAGATGCAATTTTCTTGATTATAGGCCAAGTAAGATTTTTTTTTATTTCTCCAAAACGCTATTTAATTGTAGAACTGAATGGTTTCCTAATATATGTTTTTTTTGGGGTAGGTACCAAGGGGTGTAAGGTATCAAATGAAAGGTATTAAAAATACCTATGATTTAAAAAAATATTACAATCGGTTAACCCTTGAGGGTTATAGGGGGGGGGGGGGGGGAGGGGTGAAAAAATATCGGATAGTTAATAATTGGGGGGAAAGGGTTGCGGCGGACAG
>JANSTU010047265.1:0-10368 GCA_027564075.1 Bolitophila hybrida | reverse complement strand
ATCCATCCAATCCATCCAATCCATCCAATCCATCCAATCCATCCAATCCATCCAATCCATCCAATCCATCCAATCCAATGTAATTAAAGTAGTCAATATTTTAATTATAATAATATATAATAATATAATTTAATCCAATTAAACAATAGAACCATATTCACTTAATGTACTAACAAACAATTTTACTATCGCCTGCCGCTATGCAATTCGCACATGACGCCTACCGCTATGCACGCACTACATACAGCAAAAAAAATAAAAATTCAGTGGTCATCGCCATTAATCCCAGCCGTACCCGTATTTTTTTTCTATACGTAATTTCATGCACAGCAAGTCGTCCACAACCATATATAAGCTTTTGGCTTCTGTGAAGCTCCAATAAAAATAATCCGCCTCGTTGACCACACATATATATATATATATATATATATATATATAAAACACAGCTGGACCTAGCCTCAAAACCATTTTGCCAGAGCAGCCTCAAAGCATAATTTTTAAGACCCATTCTAGTTTCTTGGGTGCACTCTGCGTACATCCTCGTATGTAATTGTAATTTCGCTTTTCTCCATTTCCCGCTGAGAGTGTGCAGCGCTGCGCGTAAACCCCACAGGGACATTGTCCACCGCGTCCACCGATGTTATATGTTGCTACACACACCGGCCCGGCCGCCCGCATCGCGATGCTCAACCGCACAGCACAACCACATGCAATTTAATATCGTGTGTGTTTATTCTATCAAACTATATACTATAGATGTTCGTATATATGTTATAGCAATAGTTGGGGAAAAAAATTTAGAAAAGCACATGTCTGCACATAAACTGGGTCTGCAATTCCAACTTCTATATAAAGTACTTTAAGAACGAGAAATACCGGATTATGTTCTGGTACAACAAAACAAAAAAAAACAATAACACACACAATGTACAATTGTTTCTTTCCGGCAAACAGTGCACCACAGCCGGGGATTATTTATATATACAAAAGCCCGGGGGTTAAAGAAAATCGAAAAATTGTCAGTAAAATTTATGCATTCGATAACTTTTCAAATTTAGCCAAAGGTGCCGAAATATGTGGACCCTCGTAATGTATTCCATAAGACCATCGAGTAGAAATGTTTTTTTTTTTAAATAAACAAAAATACACACAATTTCAACACACATCCTCGCGGCATAAGCCCTTTTTCGCATAAAATCACGTGCATCCGTATACTTATATGAAAGCCCACAAATCGCATCCCACACATAATCAAATTCTATTTCCCTCAACAGCACACACACACACATAACATATATAAAATTGATGGATTTGGCGTAAAATTTCAGCGATAATGACAGATGCGCATACACGACAGAACGAACACGTGCGAGGGTGTGTGATTATGATAAAGAAGGTGAGTGCAAAGCTGTCAACATATCAAACATGATAATAGAGCACGAATTCGAGTTCGACACATTGGCATTCAATTTCAGCTCGAAACGAAATACTGTATATACTAATCGTAATCTGTCGATAAACCCTATTTACGTAGGACTTCATCG
Organism: Bolitophila hybrida; assembly: GCA_027564075.1. Lineage (NCBI taxonomy): Eukaryota > Metazoa > Arthropoda > Insecta > Diptera > Mycetophilidae > Bolitophila > Bolitophila hybrida. The sequence goes on along the minus strand of JANSTU010047265.1, from coordinate 8,824 downwards.
CTGCACCTGCTTGGTAATTCACAACATGAACTCATATGCCTTATAATCCCATACAGCAAACACGCCCTTATCGCTGAGCCATCATAATAAACTCTGGTTGCTCACCAATTATGGCCTCTTTTCCGCAATTACACTCAAATAATCTTATAAACGCTCCGAAAAGTACACGCCGTTTCCTTCCGAGTCGCAAAAAAAAAAAAACCAACCACTCCAAAAGGAAATTAAAAAAAAATCTACATTGTAACTCCGAAGCCATTATGGCTCTAAAATCACAAAATGAAAATGCAAAACGTTGTGTTTTCTGATGGCAGAGTACGCAAATAATAAGTGCAATTAAAGGAAAACGTTGTTTCTGGTTCGGTTTGGAATTATGCTTGGCCGACCAGAACATCTGAGAAAAAGTTTCTCGGTGCCGACAAAAGAGAGAGAGAAGAACAAAGTGCGGCGTGTATATATTTATATTAGCATTCTTTCAAATTTCAAATGCGCGGCAGGGTTTTACATATATATATATAAGCTTAAGAAAGTATATATATTTATATATATTATATATTATATACAGCCACTTTGAGTAAAATTTCTGGTGGAAGGATGCCGACAGAAAAGTCCGTCTAAAAAGTTATATGTTGTTGACAATGTGCTTTTGTACTGGCCAAAAGTTTCACTTTTACAGGGACAGAAGATTTTGTGTTGTTTAGCCAACCTCAACAAACAGGCATTGAACATAATTCCCGATTATTTATGTCTTTGAAGAATTTATCTTTTCAATTAATATAAAATGAATTAAAATGCGACTTTGTTTAAAGATAATGGATGGTAATTGATTTTAGTTTAAAGAACAAAAACGATGCCGTATTTAATATTAGTAGAAGTTGTAGAGCTTTTTGAATTGTTTTGGATGAGTTTGTGGACAACTTTGTAACTACTAATACTAGTTCTAACGAGCGTAAATCATTGTTGAGGTTGCAGGATTAACCAAAATTGGTTATTGGATTGTTTTGTATTTTTTAACGCCAGTCTTGTTTCGTTAAGGGGTTAGGTGGCTTCCAAAATGTCCAAAAATAGTTTTTTATCTTTTATCTTTTTATTTTATTACCTAGTACAAAATGTCTAAATATTCTTCCAAAATTTAAAATCGATCGGAGTAAAATTCTAAGAGACAAAGCCTTCGGAAGCTCCGCTTATCAGTTCATCAGCTATCAAGACCATTTTTGAAGAGCTCAGCAAGGAAGAGCTGCGTTGGTTACTTTATGCAAAATAATAATGAAAGTTAATATGAAAAATCACTCCAAAAATACTTCGTTCTGGTTCAAAAATAGTCGAGATTGCTGCATTTGGCGCTGTTGGGACTTTCAACGAAGGGATCTCAGCAAACAGAAAATCTTTTTTTTAATTTCAGATGAATCTGCCATGAGTTTTCGTGACAACGCCGAGAGAACTTGTTTCTGAGAGGTCACAGGAAATGGGGTCCGTAGGGCTGATTTTTATTTTTTTTTAAATACAAAAATCACAAAGTACTTGTTAAGTTTGATTAGCTGAATTATTTAAATAAAATATTTTATTTAATATAATAGAAAAAATGAGTAAAAATGTGCTTTTTTTGAACATTTGAAATCCATTAAAAAACTTCTTCTTAAAAACTTCTTAAAAATCGACGAATGTACTAATTAATATAAGGTATAAAATAAAATAAGAACCTTCAAAGCATAGAACTTAAAACATTGGACAAATTCTCATTCTCTCGACTATTTTTTTCTTTTTGCTACTGTCAGATGAGCCATCCAAAAATTATGACGTTTTCATAAAATGAAATATTTTTTAGGAGCTCCACCCAATAAATATTCAGTGATTTCAGTTTTTGAGTTATAAGGTTTTTTTTGGTTGTAAGAAAATGTATGGTTTCCTCAAGGCCACTTTCCGTCATTATTGGAAGCAATGGGATCATTGGTAGAAAGCCCTAACATCTTTCTCACTTTTTCAGTAATGAACTGTCTCAATGTTGGCATCGCAAATGGCTCGTGCATGCATTTATATTTATTGATCAAAGTATACTTAAGCTTGGCCTAAAAAATCAATGTACAATCAAAATTTAAATCAGTCGCTGTTCTTTTTACATCGACAACAAGACGTTTTTAATAAACTACCAGTAGAGGAAACCGCTAAAAAATGTCGACAGAAATTCTGTCGACCTCGCTTCGACTTACCCAAAATTGTAAAACTGCAAAGACCGTAAATCGATGAAAAACCCAACACCGCACAGCAAGAGCAGTTGATACAATTTATGGAGCAGCACCGCCATTTTTTCTTATTGCTTTGACATTTGTCATTAGTAAATAAAAGACAAAGTCATCAGTTTCGAACAATTGTCGTTTGACCTCGGTAAACATGAATTTTTTGCCAGACAAAGAGCATTTGCGGGGAACACTATTCCTCATGAATTGTAAGAAATCTTCCTCCGAAGCGCATGGAATTCTTTAGGAGGTCTATGGAGACAATGATCTGTGTGTGAAACTCGGTGCAGAGCGTGGTTTCGGCAATTCAAAGACTGTATTTTTAACAAGAACCGCGAAAATTGACCAAAAGTTTTTGAGGTCACCGAATTGCATGGTTTATTGTGTCGAAGACGACACCCAATCGCAGAATCAACTTGCCGCGCAGTTGAATGTTAGTCGAGAAGCAATTTCGAATCGCTTTCATGCCATGGAAAAGATCCAACAGATCGGGAATACGCGGATCGATATCATGAGGGTATTATTTTGCAGCATAACAACGCACCATCACACACAGCAAGATAGGTCCAGGATACGTTAGAGTTGGGAGTTGCTACCCCACCCGCCCTACTCTCCAGATCTTTCCCCTTCCGACTACCATTTGTTTGCGCCGATGGGACACGCGCTTCTGAGCAGCACTTCAATTCATATGAAGATGTTAAAAAAATGGCACGATGGGTGGTTTTGTCCAAAGGGGATAAATTCTTTTGGGGTAGAATCCACTATTTTCACCAAAAATGGGAAAAAATGCCAATGAGGTTAATTACTTCAAATAAAACATTTTTTGCATTTCTGCGGTAATTTCTATATAAAAATCATTTAAATATTTTGAAATACCAAGAGGACAGAGCCTCCAAATTGGTGACCCCGACGAACTATAGAGTTTGAGTTCACGGAAAAAACTGTTGCACCGAAAAAAAGGGCAGTGTGTGTAAATAAAACTTTTTTGCAAATTAGAAATCAAAGTGCCAACATAATAGAGCTCAATCGCTCGCAACCTAATCATCAATCACATGACTTGGACCAGCCTCCATCATATACCATCACACTAAGTCCTGCCCTACTAAAAAAAGTCGACACTTGTACATCCCAGGACAACGCACACGAATTCCGCCTAATCATACATACGACAAGTACTCCTCGTAGGACAGTACTTCAAGCAGGATTCAGGTACAGATGCTAACAAAACACGGCCAAACCGACATCCACTGGAACTCTAGATTTTTGAGGCCAACGGCATAGAAATTCTATTCAAATTGATCATCGATCAACAACGCAAGCACCTAAGGCACATACTGGACCACATTTCCTCCCAACAAAGACACACGCACAGGACCCAGTCGGCGGGAAGTAAAGGACAATTCGCGAGATAAATAAATTGCATCGGTAATTGAGAAGCCACGTCGCCTATCACCGCAGAAGCTCAGGGTCATAAACAAGAGGATTTCAAATCAAGCACAGACCAAAGACCTTCGCCAACTACGTCATCTGGATCTTATCGTCCAATACAAACGTTCATCCGCTACTCAGCTGGGAAGGCCAACGTTCACATCATATTCTATGCGTCAACACTACGATCTACTAAGATATTTGGTGTTGCCAATATCGAATAATTATAGTTTTAATCAATTCCATAACAGCTCCGTTTTTGCGATTTGGAAAAGGAAGAACCACTACCGTGAACACGGTTATACAAAACATGATCATACATAATCTCTAAATAGTAAATTTTGTTTTTTTTTTTATTTTTTAGTAAATAGGTAAACCATTCTAACACATATTTTGTGGTTAGAAATTGTTTGTTTGATCAAGACTTTTTTGGACTTACTTGCGTGATTTTTGATAAAACAAAAACAAATTCTCCATCTGAAACTATTAGCCAACTGAAGATATGGGAAAATAATGCACCAATCACCAATCCGATCTAAATGGCTTGTAAATTGTGGCTTTACCATACTTAAGATTGTCTGTTTGTCTGTCTTTGAATTTTGTGGTGGTAATTAAATACTTTTATGGATTTCCTAAATATTGGGATTATTGGGATGCCATTCTGGCTAGATAAAGCAATAGTTCTTTTTTTTTGGGCTATCTGAAGACGAGGCTAGAGCTTATCTAACCTCTGATAAATAAAGTGATTTGACCACTGAAACATTCGCGATGCCAATAGATGTAGAAGTTTGAGGTTAGGCTATTTAATGTTTATATATTTTACATGATAGCCAAAAAAACAATCCGCGGTATAAGTTTAAATATATTGTTTTTGGGAAATTGAGGCATATATCAATTTATCCATGTCACGCAAATTCAAGGTGTAAAATTTCACATTATAAAATGTTACGGTTAGTTGAAGGATGCCTTATGTCCCGAATAGGAATCAAAGGAATTTATATAATTGAAGGATCAAAAATAAATAATTTATTTGAAGCTTTTACCCTCAGATTCAGTATGATTCGACTTTTGAAATATGTGAAACTAGTTTGTACGCGGAGCGGAGACCGGAATGGTTGCATGACTTTGTTAAGAACGTGTACAATGGGTCCGATCTGACCTATACTTAGAACACAAATCTTGGAACGACGAGACAAACAGGAAAACAGGAAATCTCACAGCTCTTGGGCAATGAAAGTTGTGCCTGATGACGATGTAGCATCCGAAACCGAGAATGAAATAGAAATCGAGGTAAAGATGTCGATGATAATATCGACATTAAAGAGTTGCATACTGAGACTTTGGAAGCTGCAGTTTTGCCGTGTGCTAATGTCGTTGTACCTGATGACTTTATAAGGTCGAAGGACGGTAAATTGAGGAACAAAAACCCACCTCCAAATGTTGGCCAACTGTTGCGCACAATCGACCAATTTTTAATTCCATTTCGGGCAGGCGCTATGGCTAGACTTTTACCAGATCCAATATTAATTTTCAAGGCGTTTAATACCTTTCGACATTCTCAACGATTGTTTTAGTGAATTCCCGCAGGGACAATCAAATAAGGTGTTATCTTTATTATGTTTTTTTTTTATTGTAATACCTATTTTAAAAAAAAAATTAAATCGGACATAATTTTTGGGAGTTATGTGTACAATTATTTTGTGGTGATTTGCGATTTAAATTTTTAATGTTACCAGCAGGAATATTCTGTAAGGTTTGTGACAATTGTCGCCGAGAAATATTTGACTGAAAAAATAAATATTTCCATAAACGTGATTCCAAAGGTGTTAGTACTATTCCTTGACCATATATCAACCTTTCCCAAGGATTGTTTTCCCTAAGAGTGATTTAAAAGGTGTTTGCCAAATTTAAAATGTCACCACGCCTAAATTATAAGTCCCTTAAAAGGTTCATAGGGGTTTTAGCCCCCCAAGTACAAATTAATCAGAACCGTTTTTTATTCCAATTCGCAGCCAACAAAAGAATTGTGGGTAAACTACAATTTTGATATATATGTTACAAAACCAATCCGGTTAACCTGATTTTTTTTCGGTTAACCGGTTTTTTTGAATTGAAAAGACCGATCCGGATTGGACCGTGGCCTAAAACGTTATTTTTAAGCGGACCGGTCCGAAAGCGGTATTTGTAACCGGACCGGATAAACGTTCTTTAAACTCAGCTCGGTCCATCAGCAAAGCACTTTTAAAATAAAATAAAATCACTGAAAAAGACGTCAAAGTAATCTCTAATTGTCTGAAAAATCCTAAAACGTTTCTTTAAAATAAAATATTGTATTAATTGAAATCAATTTTTATTTTTATTTTATGCGAAGGAATTCTTTTGGATTTTATTTTGAAATACAAAATCTGGTGGGTGTGTGACTTAATAAACAATTACCCCTTGAATAGCAGTTTATAACAATCAAGGACAAACAGTCCAATGACCCTTTGGCACCAAGGCTGCGCTACGCAGAAGTTGCTGCAAATTGCGGTCTGATCAGACCTTATACTGGCACTTACCGCCTCCGTACGGTTACCTGAATCTAAGGGTTAAGATGGATCATGAATAACTACCATTTAGACATGAATTCCAACCAAAACACATCTGGAGTTAAATGTCCTCTAAAAATAATACAAAATGCTTCAACACTTGAAATAAATTAAACAGCAACACATGTACCTCCCAAGTTTATACAAATCTCTATCAGCCAGACAACAATATATCCACTAAACATCGCTATATACCCAATCTCTATGCGCTATCGCTCAGTTTGCAATTTACATACAATACGACTAGTGTGTTTACTCCAAAGGCAATATCGAACCCAATGAAATGTTCCCAGGCTCGGGACACCAGCACACACATAAACACATGTACAGAAGAAAAAAACGCTTTGCCATTCATCATGTTTTTCCAAACATCGACCCGCATATAAATAAATAAAATGTGAGTGAGTGCTTGTATATTGTTACAACTGCGCGCGCGCGTGTGTGCGCTCTAAAAACACACTATTTTTACGGCTGGCTAATTAACGAGTCGTCATTCTGAACGTTCTGGTATAATTGGCGTCCTCCTGAGCCTGGGAAAAAAATCCCATCATAATAAACAAAAGGCAAAACGTTTGGATATTTTCCAGATGCGCTCTACCGTGCCACCTATGAATTATATATATATACATATCAATGAAGATGCAGTTTTATTGTTTTATTATATGCCATTTTGCCTTTCTTCACACTATTTATACTAATCGCATAAGTCGAATATCTTTATTTATTGTCTTGCTGCCTTGTGCTGTTGATGACAGAGGCCACGCCCACCGATCATAAAATCGAATTATGCGTTCTTTAAACGCGCTGCGTTGGGCCAAGCTCAACGAATTCGCATGTACATGGAAATTCCCGTTCATGTGGAAGGTCAAACGATAGAAACGAGCGCCAAGTCAAAACCGCACGCGGTTACCAGATGCGAACATATGCGGATTTTCCGAAAATACCGAAAACGGAAATTGAAGTGTAGAAAATCGGTGGCAGCCGTTGACACAAACATCCAATTTTCAAAATGAAAGCGCACGCGAGCGTGTATTTTGTTTTTAGCGCCTAGGCATTATTAACAACAACAACAAAAAATAATATAAATATACGCCAGTTTACGTGTTTGTGTGAATTGGTAAATAATGGCACCGGCAGTACCGGAAAATAGCTGTGGTGAAAATTTAAATATACTCATGCAGCGCTACAATGTATGTGTTTGTAGGCGCGTTCAGTTATGCTAAATTGGCCACAAGCGATGTTTTGCATCGTGTTGGCAATATATATAGAAATGCATAATGCAATGTTGTGTACACAAATACATAAGCATGTACTATGTTTAAAACGCGTACTTGTGTAAATAGTAATTAATTACACTTAGTATGTATCGACATTTGTTGGTGAATACGTGATATGAGAACCGAACCGATGAGCGTTGATGCGTGGTTTTTTTTAATGGGATTTATTGGATTTTTGTATGTGTAAACATTTGTACAAGCGTAACCGATTAAAAAATGAAGAAACTGATTTTTTTTATTTTAATCGTTATATAATATATTTAAAAAAGGTTTATACTTATATCTTGTATATAAACTCTCGCATTAGGACCCATATTGCAGTCCTTTTTGATCTGTCATGACATTTTTTAGGCTTACCTAAAAAAAAAAAAAAATGTATTATTATTTATTTGTAAAATGTAATACGAAGTGAGAATGATATGGAGAAGTGGAAGTAGAGAATAAAATTTAATCAGTATACATATTCAATTTTAGCCGATTCGGTATCCACAGTCAGAAATTAAATAGAAAATATTTAAAGACTGTAAAGACTGTATAATCCGCGATTAAAGCAACCGATTAATTAAAAACTGATGTATTTTTTATAAGTCGAGTGTTTTAATCTCGGATTACATCTAATCTGAAGTAAAAAAAATCGGCCATCATGCGCAAAAATTAAAAATGTGTACTGGTGTAATATAATTAAAATTATATGTAAAAAATGAATATGACAACATAATTTATCATATATATTTTACGCCGGTATCGTAAAAAAATGTTCGCGAAAATGAACTTTCAAAAATCTGACATGCTCCTGATCCAAGTATGTAATTGACAGAAGACTTGAACGAGTTAAAAGTTCACCCTGGTCTATTTGAGAAAGATAAGCAGTTATGGAATAAGTGTTTTAAATCACGAAATGATTTGCGATCTAGCGTCAATTATATTAATTTATGTACCAGTTGAAAAAATATCAATGGAATTAAATTGCTAAGTTATTTATGATAATTAATTGTATACAAAAACAGGAAAAAAGGTTTTTATGGGGCGTTTGAGAAAAAAACAACAAAATCTTTTATTTTTATTTTTTTTATTTTTTTGGTGCTCAACCCCTTATTACCCTTTTAAGGGGCCCTAAAATTTGTATGAAACATATTTATAGAAAGGACAAAAAAACAATTTCAGAAAGGGCCGATCAACAGTCGATGCTAAAGGGAAATTTTCACTAGTAAAAAACCAAAAACGAAATTTTCACTAGTAAAAAACCAAAAACGAAATTTTCACTAGTAAAAAACCAAAAACGAAATTTTCACTAGTAAAA
>JANSTU010047254.1:0-10370 GCA_027564075.1 Bolitophila hybrida | reverse complement strand
CATTGCAAACAATGGGGATTACTTTGAAGGCGACAAAATATATTTTGATGAATAAATAAAAAATTCTGTGTTTTTTTAACAATTCCCGGTACTTTTTATACAGAAGGTATATATATATATTCGAGGGTGGTCCGATAAGTACTTAGCCTCACCGCCCGACGGCGGCCACTGTCGAAAGAGAAAAATACTATCGAGTATAATAATAAAAAAAAGGTTAAGTACTAAAATACAATAATTTAATTTAATTTTTATTTTATTGGTTTTTAATGTCATAATAAAAACAAGAACCGAATCACCGAGCGATATTGTTCTTTTACCATTTATCCGCGGACAAGCCATTTTTTACACGTGGTCAAAACAAAACTAAGATACCGATTCGGCTGAAATTTGGACAGTAGCAGTATACAGTATATAATAGATGACGGATTGACGGTTCGCACAGTAGCTTATTCGATGTGCCCAATACATTAAAAAATTATAGCGATACACATCATAGTAACCATGAATGCTGTAATTTTATTTGTGAAATTTTAAGAAACTGTTTGATTTTTTAATTTTTTAAATCAGTTTTAAGAATTTTAAACATAAAGTGAAGAAAAAGTAATAATATTTTTATTAAAAATTGAAAGCTAAACTTTTTGTAATATTTAAAATTAATTAATTAATTAAAGTATTTCGTATATCGAATGTGTACTGCGAAATACACATATAAAAAGTCAAGAAAAAATGTATGAAAAATCGGTTGTGGATGAAATATTCATATTGCGTAACCGTGGTTGATTTCATAGGAGATGAAGGTTTGAAGAAGAAAAAAATCGAATCTATCCAATTATCCAGACCAATAAAATATAGCCGTTTTGGGCTACGAATACGCATTGCTAAATAAATACACATTTACATTAAATGCAAACAAAATTATATACAAAAGATTTTATTTGAGTTTAAAAAAAAAAACATTTCCGTTACAAAATACGGCAAATTTATGTCATTTTTAAGATGCGCAAAACAAAATGCACAATCAATTTCCGGTTCACCGAACGAAAGAAAACATCCCCACACCAATTGCAATTGTAAAGCTAAACACTGTTTTTCGAGCACATTGTGATGTGCCCTTCGTTGGTTGATTTTATTTATTTATATTTGTACAATCATAAACGTGCGCGCAAAAGCTCAGCCGCGGGTTAAGCTCGTATATGTTTTAACATCCTTGGCTCACAGTTTGTGGCGTGCGTAAGCGTATAAACAAAAATCAATCTTTCTTCACTTTCATGTACATAAAAATTGCATATTTTAAATTTACAAAAATATAATACGACCATCTAATATTTGCGGAATTTTATTCATGTATTTCGCGAGTTTATCCCACTTTTGTGTGCCGGAATATACTCGTATACACAATAAAAATTGCGTTGTAAGGTTTGAGAGTATATGCTCAAATGTTTAGATATATGCATATATATAACAATATATGTTATATGTATGTCATATGTCTCGTATACGGATACAATTTTCAAATTTAAGTACTATATTATATGTTTGGGTATTCGTATATAAAACTTGTTCAAATAAGATAACTCTAAGAGATGTAAAATTTTACTGAAACGTGTGCACGCGTCATTTGGCCATTCTCTCGAAATTTAAACGTGCCACTGCCAAATCGTAAAGATGCATCATCGGCTTTAAGAAATCGAAACCGTGTTAGCACAGATGTATGTTAGCATTATATACAATGTATTCAATATCAATCATATTTTTGGCAATGTAGAAGAACGCTACAAAAACCACCCACCCAAGCGATATACGATACATATACAGTGGAGAGTGAAGTGCTCGGTTGATTGATAAACTGACAGGATATCGTCGTCAGAATTGAGGGAGATACTGGAGCTCACTTTAAAGGCGACCGCCAAAATGTTAATGTTTCCACGCATACAAACACAACAAAAGCGTTGGGTCTTTTTTGATTCGCATTAGGGAAAACATTATATTGACAGTTTACGGATGTGAACGATTATTTGATGTACGCATTGTCCATCATGTCACTTGTTCAAGCCTATTATTATGTTATGTTAAATTTTCGGGTATTTGTTTTTTTCTACCAAGGAGACATGTAATCAATAAAATTCAAAAATCTATATATAACTTCATTAAATATTGTTTTAAATTTTATTAAATATTATTTATATACTTAAGTACAATTTGAAGTACACAATTCTTCATTTTTTTAAACATAATATATCTGTATATGATATAAAATTCCACAGCAATTTACATAAATGCATAAGCATCCAATTTCCAAAATGAAAATTGTATAAAGAAATAAATCATATTTATATGCGTGAATGGTGTTTATATCCATAAAAATAGTATTGCTTTCCATCATTGACTTAACTAGCAACATACACACACTCAGAATTTCCATCAAAACATACGAGAACATTTGGAAATACACTGGCAAAAGCTCGCTCTAGCTTCGAAATCCAAAATGCACACACAGACAATGTGCATGCGATGTAAATTCAATGCTACAGATTTCTTGTATATGACTTTATTGGAGACGCTTTGACAACAGAAGCTAACATCAAAGCGCGGTAAATAGCACAGCTGTGTCAGTAAACGCTTCGAACGAAGCGTGCAGGCAAATGTATACATATATCATATTTAAATATTTGTTTGTACAATACACAGGCACATTACATATGCTTTTATGTATATTATAATATACAATATAAATAAATGCGTCTACTGCAGTTCTGCCCCAAGTAAATGCAATGGCACTTGACGACGAAAATGCAATGTGTCATATGAATATGCAGCAGCACATCAAATAATGTAAATTGCAAGGAATGTTTACTCTAGAACCGTAATTTTATACGTTTTCATTTATGCAAAGTGATACTCTACTGTATGTGTGCATTGCATTCTTATTGTTTCTTGTTGTTTGCTCTTTGATCTTTTCTTGTGCAGTTTTGTTTTTGTTGATTTGAATTTAGAATATTCATTTATTTGTATTTAAAACATACATACATGTATTAGTCTAATCATTTTAAAAATCTTTAATATTTCGGTGCCTTTTTATTGAAAATTGAGGATAGTAAATAATTTGTTTGGATAGCTTATTATGTTTTGTGGACACAAATCTTTATGAATTAGAGAAACAAATGAGGGACTTCTTCATTCTTAGAAAACAAAATGGAATCAAATTTTGCAAAAAGATAGATACACATTAATTGTCTTTCATTCATTTTCTGAGTATGAATTAATTATATTCTTAATTAATTATTTAACTCTTTAAACAATGGATGAAAGTGTGGCATTCTTTTATTAATTTTACATACTTGCAAAGTATGAACAATGAACTTTTTTTCATCATTTTCCAAGTATGAATTTGATGCATCTTATTTGTTTTTGTGAATTTCACCCTTTAAAAAAGCTTGGCTTTTAAATATATATATATATATATATATATATATATTTTCTTAAAATACAAATATTCATTTAACACTTTATGTAATATGTTTTCGTGCTATTCAGAAGTTGAATTAATTCATATCTATGTTTTGAAATATGCTATTTCATCCTTTAAAAATAATGAAAACTGAAAAAACATTTACTCACGAATATTCCATCTATTGTCGTTCCATTATAGAGCTTGAGTGACGTCCACACTCACAGTAATTCACAAAAACTCGCTGTGGAATTTTTAAAACACAATGTTTGTTAAGTTTTATGTTATAATATGAGTCATTTAGTACGATCATAATTTAAAATTCTCAAATCTAGTATTTTCAGAAGAATATCTTTAAAAAAGGATTTTTAGACAAGCTTACAATTTGTCATTTATTATTATTTAATTTCTTTGTAAATAGAATTTCACTTTGTAAAGTAGAATCTATTTACTTTCTAATAGATTCTACTTTACCACTAAGTGAAAAATACTTTGTCAAAAATTTAAAAACAGTTTGATAAATTGTAACTAAATATATAATATACATTTGCCTTGCAAAGTTCTTAGAGTTGCGTCAGGGCAAATTAAGACTCCTAACCAATGGTCAATGTATCCGGTGTGCGGCATCGCGCTCTGGCCCTATGTCCCACAAGGGATTACAGGATCCAATGAGATATATTATTCATATATTTATTTTCTTTTATATAAAATTATTTTATTCATTTAAAAAATACATTCAATAACCACATTAGTTACGGAGAATAGTTAAAAAAAATGAAACATAATTTTGTTTAATAGTAAAATTACTTTCTAGCAAAGGTAATTTTTTTCAAACATAAATATAAATTGACACATAGTTTATTTGACTTGACCACACAGTAATTTTAACATTGTTCAAAGTAAATTTATCTTTGAAGCAACTGCAAAGTCAAAAGGTTATTCTATAAGGTATTTTTACATAGAAATCACTTCCTAGGTTTACTAAGATAAACGCATTCTTTTGCCACTGCTTTTGCCACTGATAGTAAATACTTTCCACAACAATATATCTTTATCATCGAGATATTTGATCAATAATTAAACACAAAAGAAACAAACAACAGACTAAATTATAGCCATTATGATTTTTTTAATTAAATATGTATATGAAAGACACATTTTTTCCTTTGTTTCATATTTAGTTATTCTGGCGATGGCCATATTTAATGTTATTTAAGAAATTTATTTTAATTCAGTTCAAGAGCTTCTTTGGTTGGAGACTTAGGTCTCTTAGACTTTCTTATGGAGATTTTTTTTACAGAGCTTAAGTTGCAAGGTTGTTCAAACTGTGGAGCATTGTGTGACAGATAAAATGTCAATTTATACACCGTACTAATGAGTTCGTTTAATTAAATATTAAGGAGAACGCCTCCGGCGATATAAAGGCCAAGGACCTCCTCTAGCAGAGGTCAATGAAATGCTTCCGTAACCTAACTTTGGAGTCGAATATTCTCAACATCGTGCGTTTAGATAGCTGAGTGTAGCGTCAAATGACATCAGTGCAAAGGATTTAGCGAGAACACATGATCGTTTCTTCAACTATTGCCCACTATATTGTTAATTATATTTTTCTTAATGATTCATTTCTTGCTTTTTATTTTCAATATTGTGCATCATTAGTTTAATCTATGAAACGAATAAACATTTATTTTAGGTTTTTGTATTATTGTCATTTATTTATAGTAGTTGGTGCATACAATTAAAAATGGTTTTCTTACCTTACCTTAAATCAACAATTCTTACAAGAATTATGTGTTTATTTTATATTGTCTACTGCAATGCACGAACAATATACTTATTTGTAGAACATAGAAAATCAGATTACCTCTACTGCAAGTCATTCAAAAGGGTCATGGACGCTGAACCGTCTGGATCGCATTACTCGCACAAGATTTTTTATGGCTGAATGCACTCCCGCCGACAAGCGGCTATGTATGTAGTACATAAATGCATGTGACATGATCTCTAACCGAACTTCGGTATTTATTTTAATGTTCGATGGCTGGTGAACGGAGCACTCGACTATCGTAATTCTATGTGTTAAAATTGTAAATCATTGACGAGACAGGGTCAGTGTCCCTATATAGCGCAATGAGCCATTTTACATCGAATCGCGAAAAGCACTCTCTTCAATAACACACATATTCACAATACACATACACACACACACACACTAACATACAATTTATACATGTCTACAGAGGCTGCCTGTGCAATTAGTAAATATATTATACATTATAAAATTACCACGGAATTAGTGGCACATAACGTGCATACGCAGTGAACCCTGCTCGAACATTCTGTAATCTACCATAAAGAAATGAAAAGCTCTCGTTGTGCTTCCATTTAAAGCTTACAATTTTCCTGTTTTTAATCAGCTTATACATTATATATTAAACGCTAATGCCACAGTTTCCACTGAAAAATTCCGTTCATATTATTATGAGTTTGTGAGTGTGTGCGAATTATATAAAATAAACACGCACACATTTTGTCTAGGTGTACACAACTTATTAAAATAGACCGAACGTCGCGTCGGAGATGTCCCCAATGGGAAAGAGGTCCACAAAATTGACTGTAATATGCCGCAGAGGAGGCAAAAATGTTCGCTTGCAACGTTCAAAATTAAATGAGTGTATATTGTACAAAGAAATATTTATGCAATTTATTTTGTTTTTTTTTTGTTCCATAATGTGAGTAAAGGTACGGCATACTTCTATACATATATGTATGTTCTTTTCTGTATATATATATATTCTCATATAGACAAGAGTGCTGGTGTAAGCACGTTTGTAAGCTTTGCACACTTTGTACACAAGTGCACCCAGGTAAGCGCTCTAGCTTCATGAAGTTAGTACACACTACAACTTTTTTGACGTGTACTCGTGTGCCGGCCAGAATGTGAGAACGAGCTTGTATATAGTATATCGCCTTGGGAAACGTTCTCCACCCCCTGTTAAAACATATTATTCACACTGTGTTATGAATGAAAAATATATACCACAAACCAAATTATTCCATTTGTATATTTAATATTTCAAATAAAAATGATTTCTTTTTTATTAATTAATTACATTTATACATATTAATATTTAAACAATATTTGTTATTAATTTTGTTATAATGAATTTATGATTGTCTGTATGAAAAAAATGATTGTTTGAGTTTTTTTTAAATACAGTTATTTGATATTTTTGGTTTTTTGTTAATATTTGGCTTTAATTTTTTTACAAACCATAAAAAAACAAATAAAATAACAACTTGATGCTAAAATTAAAATATTCAGATTTTCTTTAAAACTAGTGCCCTAATTTCATAAACTATAACTGTCATCAAATTAGGTTTATTATTAATACTTTCTGTGGTATTGAAATGTGATGTAATATTAGAAAAGATTACATATAATTTGTTGTAATGTATAATACATATTATCATAAAAAATACGATGTGTCAGATGTCATATAGCTATATTCATGTATAATGTACGTCACACTATATGATCATTAGTATATTCCTAATAAATATTATTATTATTATTCTGCAGCTATAATGGGGTTTCTAGATTTTGTACAATTTTATATCTACGGAAACAATTGTCAATAAAACTTTTATTATCACAAATGGCTTAAAACTAAACAATTCGTTGTACATAATAATTTATTCCAAAATTGTATATAAATCTTTCGAACAAGCGGTGTATTCGAACATACGAAATATTTGGATGTGATCTTGAACAAACAGCAAACATCAGAATTGTATTGAACTATTATGTTCGAATAAAAAACATAATCAATAACTTTGTTTGGTTTTCGTAGATAGTTGTATTAGCGTCTACAAATTTCAAAAATCGATTGCAGTTGCTTCATTAAGCCTGTTTGTCCCAATGTACTTCTGCGCTAAATAAATTATTAGGGTTTAGCTATATTGAATATTATAAATATGAGCTTATTTGTCGTTTTTAAGAGATTATTGAATTATTAAGAAATAAGAAGCGATTTTGAATGTTCAATATTACATTATTTTTCAAAGTCAGCAATAGCTCGAAAAGTTACAAGGACATTTCTCCATCGATACCAACCATTTGCCGATGGTATGCGGATTTAAAAAGAGGTCGAACAAGCAACGAAGACTACGCCGAAAACATTAAAAAACTTTAAAAATGTTTTGTCCGATTGAAAAGTGAAGTTCAAATTATAGCTGACAAAATACATGAAAAAATGCTTTCTAAGTGGGTGCCGCGTAGTGGAAAAACAAAGAATAGATGATTCATAGCGCTGGCGCTGCTTGGAGCTGTTTACGGGTGATACATATAGGTGACTATATTGAAAAATAAAGTTGAATTTTGCAAAAATAAAATGTTTTAAGTGGTTAGTCCCGTCATGTCATAAAGTGAATCCAAATGAATATTTTTTTTATTTTTGTTGCATGATTTCATTTACACAGTCACATATATTTTTATAGTTATACCTATATTTATATTTATTAGTTTATATCAGTTAGATATCAGATCAACGGAAGGCCAAAGAATGTTCAGCGGAAAAAGGGTTTAATAAATAGTTAGTTTCCAGCTTTACTAATGGAGTGTATGTTGTATGTTGTATGTTGGCAATGGGGTTTGTCGGTTGAGACACTTTATTTTATAAACGGAACCGTTAACGCTGTGAAGTACGAAAGCATCCTTGAAGAGCATTTATCACTTCTTGAACAATTCCTGAACTTCAGCATTAGTGTGGAGACTTTTTTTCTTCAAGACTATAATTCTTGCCATGCAGCAGTTTTGGAATGGATGGCATGCAGTCCTGATCTTGCGCCGATTAGGTATGTGTGGGAAAAAATAAGTCTAATTGAAAGCAGACCCTGCGAAAACAATGCATGAGCAAAATCAATGAATTGACGAAATGAACAGTGGTAAGGGCAGTTTCTATAATGAATAGGAATATGTTTTTAAAGTTTTCAATTTTAAATATATTATGAAAAAAGTTTAAAAAATAATTACAATTTATATGAAATGTACATTTTTCAATTGGTCAGTTAGCCGGTATTGCTCGACGTCTAGCACAGCATATACTGACAATAATAGCATTTATTGTATAATGCATAGTCTTATTGCTCAGCGGATGCACTAATTGGCTGAGATACCGATGAAAAGCTTGAACATGGGCATTATCAAGCTAATTGTAATTGATATACCGAATTTAGTATATATTTTAGTATGTATGTATTGTAGAATTGAGCAATATATAAACGTAATATAGTACATAATAACCGGACTAAGACAAAACTTTTTGCTTGTTAAAAATATATAGTGTAGAATATGTGTGTCTATTAATCCAGAATATAATGTATTTGTGTTTATATATGTTGCCCACGTGTAATGTAGTATTTTCGGGATTTGGGGGACTACGGTGTTTATCATATATGTATATATATATATATATATATAAAAGGCGAAAGCTAAATCATGCTGCTACTAAACTTTATCATGTTAAAACCAAAAGCTTTCCATTTGGGAGTAATTTGACAGAGTACGAGCCCAGCTCAGAATATACATACTCTCTCTCTCTAAATCTATACACAAAACACAAAACTTGGGTCGTACACGAGTTGTTTGGGAGCATTGTAAATCCATATCCGTGTTGTAGTTGAGCAACTATATATGGATACACACATGCGATTGTCTAAATTATATATGTATAACCACAGAGCATATCCGTTTCTAAGGAATATAATATAACATTCCCGACTATATATATATATTATAATATAATATATTATATACGCGACTTGGTGCACTTGACTTTCCTGTTTCCGTACAGTATATGTATAAGCAAACGCGAACTGCGTTCTGCCCTTCTACAACCAACCACCACTTCCCCATCCACCCATTTGAAACTTGTTTTACTTTAGAAAATTGTTTTGTGTTAGAGCTGAACAGTGGCAGCGGATCTGGCAATTTCGACTGTTTATAGACTGTTTTAAGAAACAACAAATAAACAATCAAATGTAAAAGCACACACAGAGAGAGACTCTTGCACATATATTTTCCCTTTTCGGCATATATATACCATTATGCCGAATTATTCAAGAACGCACTCGAGCGTAGTTTAGTATGCTCGCCATGAATGCACGCAGGTGTTTTCCTATATGATTACTATGTGAAAATAATTAAATGACGAAAGTACTACTCGTGAGATGGTAGTATAAAAGATCGAGTGGCTATGCTCCACTTTTGCTTGACTTTGAATGGAATGTATATATGTTACTATAAAAACCAGTTTCATTTGACAGGAATTGAATTGCATATTACTCGTACTTTGTTGCATTTAAATTCAACAAAACTTATTAATTAAAATATTTACTTGAAATAAGAATCCTTCAATGGTAAGTTTTTTAACATGTTATTTGTATAAAGGTCGAGATCGAAAAATGACAACATATATAATAAAGCTATTCAATATTAATAATAAAGCTATCCAAGGTACGTGGCCATCTTTCAAATATCAAAAGATTTGATATCGAAAAGAAACAATTTGAACAAATATTCCAATGTTTGTAGTACCGTTGATATTTTTACATCCTTATTATATAATTCAATAATATTATTGTTTGAAGTGTTTTTGCTACTAGCTTCCATAGACTCTTCGGATAAAATTAAAAAATGGTGTTTTGGGGAATGGTACTCGACACTTCGAACCGCGGAGGAATGGTTTCGACGATTCAGAGCCAGACGATAAGCCAGCCGGCGGAAGTCCTGTGACGACGAATACCGATCAAATCATGGAAAACAAGTTAGACTGGCATGTGAAATCTCGTGACATCGCCCAGGAGATGGGAGTTAGTCACCAAACCATTTTAAACCATCTGCAGAAGGCTGGATACAAAA
>JANSTU010047243.1:0-10370 GCA_027564075.1 Bolitophila hybrida | reverse complement strand
TGGTCAATGAATCCGGTGTGCGGCATCGCACACTGGCCCTATGTCCCACAAGGGAGTACAGGATCCAATGAGAGAAACTGTATTGCATACAATCTGCCAGTTCATCATATACCAATGTAGTGCTTTTGATTCAAATTAAAATAATAAAATTCTCCTTGAAAATCGGCAAAGCGTTTTTCTAAAATTAAAATTCTTAATCATCCGTCTCAATATAATTACTTTCTGGCCACAATTTAATATAATTTAACCATTATACAAAATATTGACATAATATTCGTTTTCAGCAGACCAGGTTTAAAGACAAGAACAGCAGTTACTTTTTTTAGGAAAAGTTAAGTAGGCCATATTGTGTCAGCAGAAAGGGAGGAACTCATTATTTTTTGTGCAGTTATGAATACAATTGGAAACTCTACTCATATTACGTAGATAGATAGATATTTATCGACGTATTAAAACATTTATTGAAGCCATAGAATATTCAAGAAAGAATTGCTTTTAACAACAAAATGCAGAAGAATCCGGGATGAGACATATTCCCATTTTACCTGTGTTTTCGTATGGAACTTCATTTTCTCCAAAAAATATTTTGGAATTGTTTCAGAAAACTGGAATTTGTAACCTTCATGATCTCGAGATTTCTGAAACTGATTACGATAAAGCCTTTGTTACGGATCATCCGATGAAAAAATTACATCATCTCGTAATACACAAATAATCTCGACGTCGTAAAAAACAATGCCAAAATTGGCACTTCTGCCGCGTAATCGTTTGAAAAGATGAAACAAGTTTATGCTGGGAGTGATTTTTGTTCAAGAGCAACTCTTTTCTGTTGAACAAATTATTTCAAGAGACTATGAAAAATACAATCAATGATAATTGGTCATATTTTTTAATTTTGTAAAATGCATTTGATAATTATTAAAAATTATGATTTCCATTTCTAGTGTTTCGACCGAATTCATCATCCGACTCAGAATTATTGTAATAATTATTAATTATTGTATTAAAAAAAAGTAGGGCAGTAGTAAGGGATAACATCAACTAATGAATGGTATTCATTATGACTTCAATTTTGACGGGTCGGGTGCAATAAATAAGGTACATTCTGTTTTATTTAATACGCTAGTTTTTTTCCTTTTAAATATGCACAGTGCGCCGATTGCGATACATATCATAATATTGGGCAGCATGTAATGTAACTACAAGTGTATTCATTTTTTTTGGAATATTTTAACTAAAATATTATTTTTATAAACCTATATTTCTATGTGGGGCCAATCGTATATAAAGTGAATTCAAAAATTGTGGGATTTGTCTGTTTTGAATTTAATGGAATCATTTTTATGGGAATATGTGACATGCACAAGCTCTTTATCAGCTCGTTACATTATGATGCTTGAAGCCTGTCCACAAGATAACAGCTGTCAGTAGCAAAAATAAGATATAAACCCCAACCATTGCTCCAGAATATGAGAACCGTTTTCATTGAAAGCCATCTGTAGCGCAAGTCTGTAAAATTCATCACGAGATCGACATCGAGACGACATGAGCCGATGACGATTCGATGTCGATGATACATTTTTTAAGAGTCACTAAGCCTATCGACATTGAATCGAGTAAAAGTATGATGCGACTAACAACTTTGCAGGGCATATGCACCGAGATCTATCTTGCTATTTATATTCAGTGACCACCAACGACGGTGGCGACGATTATGGCGACGGTGATGATGATTTCAGTTACATATTATATATATATAAAAAAATAATAAATAATATAAAAAACATACATTGAATACAATCTACAGTCGTCAGTCGATTTGATGGTTTTGAGACTTACAGACTTGCGCTACTGGTTTGGGAAGCCTGCACGATTTTGAGTGGGTTCTGTTAATAATTTATATTATTTTATTACATTTAGTATTTATTTAGTATTTATGTATTATTAATGTACACTCATCAACAATTTAACAATATTAAAGACTGCAACTGCATTAGTTTTTGATATAATATAATATTATTTTTAATTCATTAAAAATCATATAATTACTACTACTTCCTTATAATCTAGTAAAAAAGAAAAGATGGTAAAAAATAATGAAAAAGAAAAACTTGTATAGGCGTTGGTAAAAGTATGACACATGCAATGCATATGGCAATTTAATGGGTTTAGACGACAAACACAGAATTCTAAATTAGCAATTACATTTATAATAACGTTTCGGTAAAAGTATGACAAAAAAGTAGGAAAACATTTGCTAATTTAAATGTCGTTATGTTTGGGTTTTCCAAGCGAACCGAAGGAAAAGACCTTCATCGAAATTTGTTCCATGTTAAAATAAAACATTTGTCCTCCGTTTAATCTATGCAAGGTGAAAATGATTCTGTGAACGATTGGCTAATAGAACTTAGGCGATTAGGCGAAAATTACTTAAATACGTACTGCGTGACAAATTTGTTTGTGTTTTACGCAAATGCTAAATTTTTTAAAATATGAAGTTTATGACCACAAACAGAGACAATATAAAAGGCAAAAACATGTTTTAAAAACAATGTTTGACAACGGACAGTGACAATAAAATTAGTAATTTAAGTGTCAGTATAAGTATAAAATAAAGTTTTACAACATATAGAAACATTTCTTTAGCAACTTAATTAAATGTCGTTTAGTTTAGGTAAAATAAGACAATAAAGTATGACACAAAAAAAATACACAAAATGACGATAAAGTAAGGCGGTAAATAGATAGAAATAAGGTTACATATAAGAATGAATAAACTCCATTCATCTTAATGTAACTTCAGCTTGACTTTTTATTTGTTTATGGGATGTTTGTTAAGGTTAACTCAATAGATGAGAAATGCATTGTCTTCTGAGAGTCTTCTGTTTGGTATAATAAGATTGTTGGTTCTATTATATCTTGAAAAACATAGGTAGTTAAACAAATTACGTAAAGTACTATTTAGTATTAGTTGATGGATTGTAAATCTTAATCTTAAGTCATAATATTTGAAAAGAGGACAACCCAAGATTATATTTGTGTATTGAGATATACTGTCATATTTCTTTCAGTTATAGGTAAAGCGTTGTAAAAAGTTTCTTAAAGTTTCTTTTTCGAAGATTGATCCCCATACAACTAAAAAATATAAAAATGGGTTCAAGTAATGCCTTTACTAATCTCAATCTTGGGGTAGTAAATTGTAAATCTTCCAAAGTCTTCGTAATCCAAAAACGCTGGTCGAAATTAATACCTACATTTTTAACCTTTTCACTGTACGATATGACCACGTTATTCAGCATCAGGTCTGGCCATGTTCGTTGTGTTCAGGATTGTCTCGAAATGTTAAGTATTTGAGTTTTAATTAAATTTAAAAGTAGTTTGTTTAGTATTGACAAATCATGGTTGTTTTCAAGGTCATAGTTATTAGAATAACCCTTTTAAAAAATACATAAAAAGGTTAAAAAGGGAAATTGTAATAAGTAAATATTTGTACAAGTAACGCCTTTACTAATCTCCATCGTGTATCTTGGGGTATTAAATTGGAAATCTTCCATAGATTTCATAATCCATCAAAAATTCTTGCACAAATGTAGTTGACAAGGTCAGTCCACTTAAAACGTTGGTCGAAAATACCTAAATTTTTACCCATTTCCACGTTCTTTCCAGGTCTGGCCATGTTCGTTGTGTTAAGACCTAAGCTGCAATAGATTTTGCCCGTTTTCAAATTTCTGCATTTTTAGAAAAAAATCTATGCGAATACATGTTTTATTGTAATTATAAATATTAAATAATTAATGGTGACACCTGCGCCTGTGTTCGACTAATTTCAACTGCAAATTTACTCCTATATAAGTTTTGCTTAAAATTATGAGAGACAAAATACGTTGTAAAAAATATATTTATTTTAAGAGCCTTTCTTGGCGAGAATCTAGATTCCAAAAGAGTCAAATCTATATATTTGTACATACTCGTTTATTGTCAGTACACTTTTGCACTTAAAAGTTTCTTTCCTGGCGCCAACATTATGGGCCGAACAAAACGCACAAACACACACAATATTGCGATAAAGTGCATGTGCCAAAAAGTTTGTTTGCAAATAATAATTGCTAAGAGCGCGTGTTCGAGCTTGCGACAAAAAAGCTTTTTTGTAGTTGAACAAAATAAAAACAGATATAAAGAAAGTAGCTTGTTCTTAGTATATTTGAAGTTGGGCACGTGCTTCACATTATATATACATATATTTATAAAGATATAGAGTATAGACTAATGAATAACAGAAAGGCGTAATAAAATGAATTAATTACCTTATTTAATAGTGCTTTTTTAATATTGTCAAAATTAGAATTGAATAATAATAAGAATAAAACCAATAAAAAATGGTATACATATACATTTCGAGTATATAATTATAATGTAATAAATTAAAATACAAAACAAAAATTATGTAATAAAAAAACATTTTTTTTAAGAATGTTCTTTTGATCTATAATTTGCTTTGATTCTCGTTTAAACGCCTTAAAACGACCATGAATATCATAATAAACATGTCTTTTACAATCTTAGATTGCAGCATAATCATCTCGAAAATTCTTCAAATATTTACCAACTTAAGATATCTTTTTATTCAGAAAAATACAATTTAAGCTCATGGAAATATGATAAATATTTTTTTAAATGTACATTCTCTTTTACCTACATACATAATATGCGTGGCAGTGGAACATTTCAATCGAAATTATCGTGCTCAAAGGAAAATTGCTTTCGTTTTTGTACTTCCATAAACGCACACAGACACCCACACACACATTTAATTAAACTTCAGTTCCGCACGCAACGATTGCGGTGTTGAATGCCATGTTAAATTTTATACAGACATATATAAACTCTGAAACAGGTGTAGTTGTGTGATTCACAGTTATCCCACCTCTATCAATCGTTTTTTTTCATTTCCCATTGAAAACAAAACGGCGCGGACAAATACATTCGATTCAGGTGTATAGCACGGAAATGAAAACTGAATGAAAAGCAATTTTCCACAAACAATACAATGGATATAGATTTTCTCTGGTGTGTTTTTAACGGTTATTTTAATTTAGTAATTAAACATAAATATTTAAATACCCGCATTCGGCGACAAACATCCAATAATGATTATTGTGGTTATCCTAAGTAGACGGTTAAGTATCCTTGAAATTCCTATTGTTTGAGCTGTTCTGCACATAATTCCGCACGTTTGTTCAATTTAACGGATTCAAAGCTTTGCTCGCTTTCGCGCTAGAACACTTGCGCTACACACGCTAAACACTGAAGACACTCTTCTGACACGCACTCGACCTCACACTCGACACGTTTACAATAATAGCACACGATAAATTATCGCCTTATGGACCGAGGAAAAGCTTAAATAATGTGGCGCCGATAGCATCGTCGCACGAGCTTTGCGAACATTCCAAAGTATGTGCGTGTATATGGGTTATATGCGGTGGGATGAAAAACACCAGTCGAATATGATGTTCTGTATTTAATGTCAAAGTTAATCGCGCGTGCGCACACCAAGGAATTTCTTGGGACCGAACTTATCACCGCACCAACAATCATAAATAATCCCAAGATGATTTGATGGTTGTAGTTCAGAAGTGATGACCGCATCAGTTCGGTCGTCGCATTGGACAATCGCCCGCAAAACAAACTACCACACACACACAAACACAACCACTATATTTTGTTTCGACCGATCTATATAACAGAACCACACCGAATAATCGTCTCACATGTTGCTCGATATTGCATAATTAATTGGCCACCACCGTTAGCGTTTTCGCACTAATTACCACTTAACATCAGTACGCGAGCGCGCGCACCCTAACCGTGTACGCGTATGTGTGAGTATGTACACGATATTTGTAGTTTAGCGACCGCCGAATGCGCTTAAATTGTCAAAGCCGACAATGTTTGCGGTTACTGCATCAGAAAATTCAACTGTGCTAATAAACCGTCGACCGATTGCAGTTTGCCGCACATTATTCAGTGGATACAGACCGATAACACCCATATACAATATAGATGCACAATGCACATATACACACCCCGAAAAACTGTGATTTGTGTGAAAGTTGTATGTACTCTGTGGCACTGTTGCGGTCAGACCAATATCATGAGCAATGCGAACGCTTAAACGCTTATATTGGAACTGAAGGGAGTGTATGCAAGCAGGAGTATCGCATCATCTGGCAGCATGCTCCACAAAAAACGTTGTACACGCGCACAAACTACCCCTCCAGAATCCAAACGACGCTAGTGCGCAAGAGCACTGCTATCCATTGCAGGGCTATCCAAATATTAGCTCTCTTGTCTTGTGACTTCGAAGGACTCTTTGACATATAGAATGTGCTGCTATTGCTGTGAAGTGACTGAAGATTTGTGTCGACGGTCAAGACCACGTGCGCACATGCCCGCCCCCGACAAACGCATATGCGACCAATATTTATACATACATAGTCACACATATCTTTTTATGAGCGAAACACTTTGCGACAGTTTGTACTACGAGGGTTATAAACGACACTTTAATTGATTGGATACGCTTCACAAAAGCGTTTATATGCACGGTAAGGAAAAGTGCCACGCGTGGCGGTTTAGGGTATAGTGTCATGTGGTCAACAAATAGTTTTCTTTTAGATGTTGTTGGGGTGGTAATGCCATATCGCAAATACTCACATACATATCAGCATGCATGTTGACATTTAAACACGCACACACAGGAAATGCTTTTGTTTGCGATTAAAACACGGATTTATCATTCGAGCCCTTATATGCCATAGTTGCGTGTGTATTCGTGCAATTGTTTTGTTTGTATCATTTAACATTTTTGATGTTTATCTCGGCGATCGTGATAAAGTGTCAGAGTGACCCTTATAATATAGTGGTACAGTTGAGTCTGTTGCGGTATGTGATACTGTATATATTGTTTCACTTCCGCACATTATATTTTACACATTAATTCTGGGTACCGAAATAGGGGTTGGTTGTATTACGGTATTATCCAGTGAATATATTAATGGGCCTGAAACATGTGTAATGGAGCGTTTTGCATTCATTAGCCGAGTATTTAGTTTAAAATATGTTCATATATCATAATGACAGCATAGCAAAACCAGAAAAAAATGTCTTATTGATAAAATATTCCAAATACTGTGTGGTTAACAAATTATTCTTCTAAACAAATAAAATATAGTAAATACAGCATTAACCATAGCCATAGCCGAGTGGGTTAACGCGTTGGCCTGGCTTATGGGAGGTCGCCGGTTCTATCCCGGCCGGCAGACCGAAGTGTTTTTCGAATGTAGCACTTTAAATTAATTGAATATTTATATTATCGAAATATATCGAAATTCAATATAAAGCTACCATTAGACAAAAAATGCCAGTGACAAAATACATGTCAGTGTATGCCACACTGGCAGAGTCATTACACACTCAGGCAATGTTGTGCCAGAGTGCCAGTGAAATTGCGATGATAGTGTCATTAGATCAGCCAATTTATGCTATTACACACACTGGCTATATTGTACTTCACTGGCATGCACTGGCAAATTTAAAAGAATGTTACTTTTATTGATTCGAGAATTGCGTATTTTCTAAAATAAATTAATTCAGTGTTATTTAAAATGAAAACAATAATAAAGTAGATTTATTTGGTTATAAAATTCCCATAAAAGGCAGGGCGTTTGTAATTGTATAATCATTTCGCCCGCATGAATCAATTTGATAATTTACAGGCTTTGGTGAAGCCGTATATTGAGCCAATTATTATTTCACTACGACTTTCAGCGACTTTCTGAAGGCTAGTTCTTCTATCACATGTTGACAGTTTTATTTAACAAAATGGTATTATTTTATTTGTAGACGCCAGAAACAGCAGCCGAGTGGGAAGAAATTCGGTGTACCTTGGTACAGGCTATGGATACCAATCAGCTTTGCTTGCCACCATCTAAAGCACAGATTAACAGATAATTTTCCGTTTCATATGTCGTCATCGCTGACGAAGCGTTTGCTATGTTGTCAAACATAATAATAACATACAGCCAACGCGGCCTTACCATGGTGCAACTATCAACTGAGCCGGTCACGACGCATGATTGAATATGTGTTCGGAATAATGTCGGCTTGTATCCGCGTACTACAAACATCCATTCATTTGACGCGGATAAAACAGAGATACTAGGAGAAATCTGACAACATCGCTACGACGCTCAGTGCCGACCTGACAGCCATCCGCGATGGAGCCCTGAATCGCTGTCAACGCCAGGTGTGAAATTCGCTCGGTGATCCGATTTTTACACGCAAAAAAGTTAGAACCTATTGAAATGCATACGCAGTTGCAAGAAATTTATGGCCAAGCTTCCATCAGCACAAATATCACAAATAAAACTAAATACACACCACAAAACTCATTTGACCAATTTGTCGCCAATAACGAGATAATTCCAGGCGAGTGCCGTCGAACAGAGGTCCAAATCACGAAGCTTCCACTGGAACGACCACCTAGACATACAGAAAGAGTTTGTGGCTTACTTTGTCGACGAAGGGGAAGTGGATTGGCAATATTCTCTTCTATAAATATCAAGTAATACATTTTACATTGTAAAATTGTATTTGACCGACAAAAATAATACTTTTTTTAATTCCCCTTTTTCAATATAAAAGTACGTCTTTTTTTCGTAAATAATTGTTTTCATTTATTAATTAGTTAGTTAGTTAAGTTATTCACTTTAATATTCGGAAACACACACAAATATTAAACATATACTTTTAAATCAATGTTTAAAAAAATATTTCACGTTTCTATGAATTACGTTTCTGAGGTGCTACTTTAGGTTATAGAAGAATATATAAATATATAAAGAAAATAAAAAAATAGTAGAACAACAATAAAAACACTTTAAAAAATACCCAACTTTTTTTTAAATTACATAAAATATTGAATTTGGATAAGACTAATATTTAGTAGGATTAGCATTACTATTTTTTACCATTGACAAGTTTTTTTTATAATAAACAAAAACTTTGCTCTATTCGGCTTTTAAAATATCCTGCAATTCAGTTTTACGTCTCCAATTCATTCCAAAGATTTTCAATTTTATTTAAATCAGGGGACTGTGGTGGCATATCTATAACTTTTGGGCAATTATAATTTTTCACGTACAAGATAGGATTTAGGTTTTGGATCGTTATCTTGATAAAAAAGAAAACGATCCAAAATACCTAGTTTTTCAGCACCTGTTGAGGTATATGTGTTTGTCCATATTTCCTTCTATAAAAACTAAATTTCCAACACCAGAAGAATAAATACAACCCGACACCATAACAGAGCCGCCACCATGTTTCACTGTCGGCCTTAAATTTTGAATTTTCAATTCTTCATTTTTCTTATTTATGTCATTAACAAACGTCCATTGTATCCATGTATCCATTGTATCCATGTATCCATTGTATCCATGCTTCCAACACCCTATCAAATCACAACACAATCAAAGTAGATTGAGTGGACTGATTCACATCGGCGGCCAAGAGACGAATGCAGATTCATATGCGGCTTGTTCAGACTTTTTCTTCCGGTATTTGGGAATGTTTTCTTTAAAATTGGTGCGAAGATTGACTTACTTAGTTTTGGCATCACATAAGTCTGCCACTGCTTGACAGGCGTCCTTTTTTGGCAATTTGTATTCGGAACCGCCCACATTCCACAACACCGGCCGCTCTTGAACTGCCGCAATAAATTGCAGAATATAGCCATCGGTCCATTTATGCTTCTTGCTTTACTTTTACTTGATGTAGATATTTCCTTTTCGATTGGCAATAAAACATTCCGGATCACTCCTTTTGCTGCACACAAATTATAAAATCACGAAATTAATAAAAACAAATATAAAAATATCAAAAAAAACTTAAAATAAACTCACCAAAAATACTTGAAAAAGAAATTTATTCAGAGTTATCCAGTCAAAATGTAACATTAAATAATTTTTACCAAAAGAGTCTCTTTTATTTTTTCTAGTTCCATGTGAAAATCATTCTCCTGGTTAACAATATTAGTTTTGGAAATATACTAAAAAGTACAAAAATAAAGTAACTCGGTCAAACTAAATTTTTTTTTTTGTGCAAAAATGTGTCATTACACACACTGGCACTAGCTGGCACACACTGTTCACTAGCAAATTTCGGTGCAAGTGTGATGCCAGAGCACTGGCAGACCGCACAGGCGTCCCAAACTTAGGCTATTACACACACTGGCAGTATTGTGACAGTGCAGTGTCATTTTAAATATAATTATATATTTAAAAACAAATACTACAAAAAGTTTTTTTTCT
>JANSTU010047232.1:0-10370 GCA_027564075.1 Bolitophila hybrida | reverse complement strand
GTTTTCATTATAGTAACGCGCAAGGGCTTTGGCTCGAATTTTTCTTAAGCAATATTTGTATATATCAATAATGAATACTTTCACAACAAAATTGCATCATTAGATTTGGTATTTTCAATTTGGTGCACGTCTATATTGTTGCTACGTGTAGGGTGCCCAATACCAAATGTCTACGGTAGTATATATGCGCTCGAACAAAATATTGCAAATGCATCAGAGGCACCCAGAAAACCAGACTGACGTGAATATATATATGATAAATGGTGTTGTGTTTTAAAAAGCCAATAAAATCTTAAATTGTTTATATATAATTTATCACGCCAGTCTTTATGTGTAATGTTCGCGCATCTGAGCCGGAATTGTACTTATTCAAAATATTGATAAAATCAATGAGGATTAAAAATTAAAAACTTTTATATTAGCAGAGAAATACAATATTTTTTTTATTTTTAAATTATAATACAAATATTTTTTAAAAAAGTAATAATAAGTTTTTTATTTTAAATTCTAACAATACTTTTATGGAATATAAATTACATGAAATTTGACTTAAAATTATTATCACAGGTATTTAGAAAACCATAAAAAGAGAATAATTGAACTCGTTAGAAATCTGCTTTAAGCAAACAAGCATCCTTGAAATTTGTCGCATTTAACGGAGTAAAATAATCGTCATGAATGAATCGAATAATATTTTCAATTGGACATAAATCTGCTTTGTTACCACGACTATCTTTTCTTATGCGTAAACTCTTTCCACCTTCACAAAACACAATTTCTTTTGTTAAATCTTTTCCATTATAAATTAGGCGAAAATAGAACTCTCCTGGATCTTTTTTGCTTTTGTAAACTTCAAAAGTCATTCTAGATGCATACGATATAAAGTATGACTCACTTTGAATACCCAAGGCAGATGTTAGGAATTGCATAGTTCTGTCGTGTCCCGAAAATAAAACAAATTTTGTTTTGTCTCCAGATATCATTTTCAACATAAAGTTAACAATCGATCTCATTAGACCATACGCACGTAAAATACCTTGGAGTCGCGTTAATGGATGTTTAGCCTCTACAGTACCCTGCAACCTCGTGTAAGTCATCAAAGCGTTAACGTGAACAGACTCAATACAGCTATTTATACCAGTATCTTTTTCTAGTTTGACAGGCCCTGGAGTCTTACTGTCAAATTCTCTTCCGTTGTTTTCATCCTGATCAATGTTTATAAAATCGTTTGGATCCGTTGTGCTAACTGGTATTAATGTATGCATATCATTTCTTAAATTTGCTTGATTAGACATTCGACACGGAAGTGCTGCATTATGACAAAGGACTGATAAGACGGCATCTCGCACTTCCATCGGCTGATTCTGAGGTGAAGGATTTTGTAAGAGATTTGATCCTATCCACTGAACAACAGCTGAAATAGCTGGATTTAGTGTTAACATATTTTGACTTTTTTTATTAAGTATATTTTGTAGCAAATCTGCATGAGGACATGCGCAATCGGTAAAACAAAATGCTAGGCTATGACTTTCACGCAATGTTACGTTTAGCCACTTTTCAGTTGGTACAAAGCCGAACATTAGTGCCATAGCCGATTGAAAAGTTCGGCGGTATTTTGTCGAATAAACTATTATTTCATCTGAAGAAAACGTGAGTTGTGATACATTAATTGCATTTTTTGGATGAATTGGATAATTTGATATAAATCCTAGTGAATGGCCATATACCTGGCGCATTATCTCACCTACTTGTAGAAGTTGAGCAATTCCCCTGTAAAGTAAAAAAAGTTTTTTTTTTATTTTTTTAGTATATTATATAATGTTATTATATTACTTATATGTTAATTGACCAAGTAAGCAAGATTTAGCAAACGCTGGAAGTAACGGAAATCCATGAAAAGGACCATTTCGAGTCCACAATGTATGGCCAGTCAATGTACTACTAGGAGTTGCATTCGTCAAAAATGATTTATAATTATGAACTGCTGCATTGTTTCGATGGCCACAATCGACAGAATTAATGCCACGGACATGCGTCATCGGTCCACGGTCACCGTGTCTAATTATTAACAAAACACCTTGTAAAATCCACTCTGATACTATTCCACCGTCATCTTTTTTTATAATGTCTTCATATGGATTACAGTCTTGCTTGTATTGTTTATACATTCTATCGTGATTTGTGAGGATTTTTTTGTTAGTTCGTGAGCCAAAGAGATATTGCGTATTTGAAACGCCGACGTAATTGTACATTCCTGGAAAATATGATATATGAAATATAATTATAAACTTCATATTTTATTAAATTAAATAATATAATTAAAGGTTATCTACGATTCCCACATTAGATCTACATTTATTAATACGAAAATTGAGAAAAAATGTATTTACATTTAGGGTTGATTTATAAAATAAAATCTAAAAAAACTATATGAGATGGGTATATGGATAATTCTAAGATTTGAAATCGAAATTTTGACTCAGCAAACTAAATCCAAAAATGTGTACCTTAAATACGAATGCTGTGCTTATGTTAGATTCTATAAAATATTTGTATTGTAATATCTTTCACAGTATCACACAACATTGTAAAATCGATAAACCATAGAAATGCGAAAATTATATTACCTGCTATCAACATAAATATCCAGACACTTAAAACCAAATAACACATTTTCTTTTTATATTGAAAAGAAATTTTTCTAATTTCTCGTAAAAACATATTTAGTTCCAATTTTGTGTTGTTTTGTATTCTTAAAAACGTAAACACCGTGTATACTGTATACCGTTTACCGTAACTGTCATTTTGCTTTTTCACTTCTGAAACTAAAAATGCATGGAGATTTGAGATTTTGTATATAGGTGTTGCCACTATAGTCTTTTTACAAATACATTTCCCAGATTTAA
Organism: Bolitophila hybrida; assembly: GCA_027564075.1. NCBI lineage: Eukaryota > Metazoa > Arthropoda > Insecta > Diptera > Mycetophilidae > Bolitophila > Bolitophila hybrida. The sequence goes on along the minus strand of JANSTU010047232.1, from coordinate 7,464 downwards.
TTTTAAAAAACGTTTTTAAAATAGTTTATGCATTTGTTTTGTTTGTTTGTGTTTTACAGTTATACACACATACGCACTGGTGAAAGATATTCATACAAATGAGTGTGCTTATTTTTCTGTGACATGTATATATTGTATATTTGTTTGAATGAGTTCGTAAATTTATATATATATACATTATATATATAATATCTCGCCATCTTAAAGCTGAAATAATTTCAAATATGTAAAATTAGTTATAAATTGTATTAAAAAATAAATATGATTGCCTAACGCATGCCACTCTTGACTGTCCGTCAAAAAAATGGCCACCACATAAAATCAAACGCATGTATTTAAATGAACATACGCACACATTCCACACAGTCAAAAGTGTGCCCAACACGAACACCGTCCGAGAAAATCAAATCATTTTGATTTTGTTGGCCAACTTTTGGCACTGTGCGGGTGATACATGAGTTACGCAGTATATTTGACATTTACTCCGCGCTCCGCCTTTTGCCTTTTGACATATGACAGATCTGTCTGTTTAGCTGTCACTTAATATACAAAATTGGTCTGTCAGCCTTAAAGGTTTTCGGGACGCTCGTTGTGATCGCTAGTTGTCAACAGTCAAGAGTGGCATGTGTGCAACCTGCATTAGGGGTTTAGGTGTAAAATCATAATTTTTGGGCGTTATGTGTACAATTGTTGTGACAATTGTTGCCAAGAAATATTTGACTAAAAAAATAAATATTTTCCTGAACCTGATTTAAAAGGTACTATTCCTTGACCCTTTATCCGCCGTTCCCAGGGGTTGTTTACCCTAAGTGTGATTTACATGGTGTTTGCCAGAGAGTAATATTCCTTGACCCTCTATCCGCCGTTCCCAATGGTTGTTATCCCTAAGCGTGATTTAAAAGGTGTTTGCCAATTTAAACTGTTAGCACCCCTAAAGTATAAGCTCCTTAAATGGTTGATAGGGGTTTTAGGTTTCTGAAAAAGTTTGACCAATGACCAATTGACCATCCCTAATTTTATTGTTGTTTTTTTTCGAGGAACTGTAGTTTTCGGGGAATTGTCGTTTTCGGGGAATTGTCATTTTAGGGGAACTGTCGTTTTCGGGAAATTGTCGGAAATTGACATTGAAACATATACACAGATAGGCGATAGCATATGTATTGATGAGTGATCCTCACTTCGGTACTCTAAGATGGCGGAATTGTGTATGCGGGGAATTGTTGTGTTTTTTTAGGGAATTGTTTTTTTCGGAAATTGTTATATACACATATAGGCGTATATGGCGTATATATTGATGAGTGATCAATGATCATCACTTTGGTACTCTAAGATGGCGGTCAGTTTTATATAAATATACAACATAAATATATATTGTGCTGGTGTTAAAAATGTACAAACACATTCAAACAAATGTGACAGACCACCGAAAATGTGACAGAACAATAAGCACACTCTTTTGTATGAATATCTCTCACTAGAGCCTATCTGTGTATTTGCCGCGTGAATGGGCAGATTTGTATATAATTATATGTACATAATTTAATTTGCAATACAATTCAATATTGAACACACAAAATTCAGTGGATATTTTAGTATCGAACAACTATTTAATTATAATATGATGGAACCTAATGCAGAAGCGTCAGTTGAAATCACGACAAAAAATATATTATTATATAATATATATATGTTAAATTGTTAAAAGCTAACTCTTTGTGTCATTAATTTTGATTGACTGTAGGACGTCATGTGTGGTGAGTTGAAGTTGCTATATATCGGCGATTACTTCACACACATTGCATATCTCAATCTCATTCTCATATATTCTCATTTTATCATATACTTTTAGTTTTTAGTTCAGTGTTGAGTTTTTATCTTTCGTGTTCGAGGAGTGTTTGTGTTTTTGCAGTTTATACATCTGTATCAATTATTTTTTTTATATATTTTCGATTTGTAGTGATAAATTAAATCGTTTTTCAGACTATTATATTTCCAAAAATTAACCATCTCATATATTGACAGGATTTATTTGGGTCAGTGAACGATAAAGTTAAGATTTTTTCACTTATTTGTTTGTGTAAAAACAAGTTTTCGTGAAACAAAAATATTAATCATACAATTAGAATTCTACTATGCGGGTGACTAAATCGGAAAATAATATACTGACATAATATACTTATAAACATTTGTTTGGTCAAAAGTGGAAGTTTTAGAAAAAAATATTAATTTGTAAGGTAGACAAATAAACATGGGAAAATTACTTAGTCTATTGGCTAGAGATGACTCAAATTGCTGCTCGCCCAAAACATACGATGTCTTTCTTGACTTTGAGAACGCTGCACCTACAGAAACCGAGAGGGAAATTTACGATGAAGTAGATAGAGTCCTACGGGAATCAGATGCTGTTCTAGATGAAATACAATGCTACAAGGTTAGTATGTTTACACCATTTTTTTATTTTATGAATAATATAATATGTATTAGTATAATGATAACGTATTAGGGGTGTTCAGAAAAAATATTTGCGATATTATTACGATTATTGTTTTTTGTGTTCTTTATATATAAAATTTCTTAAATTAATACCATATTTATACAATATTATTGGAAACAAATAAATGAAAGAGTGTATTAAAATATTATTCGATATGCTTTATCGGATATATGGAATTTTTTTATCCTCGAACACCATATAGTGGTCACGCTTCCTAGGAATAACACAGTGGTCACAATACGTTTCACGTATCGTTCCGAATTCAGGATATTAGTTTTAAACTTTCAGAATGAGAGTATTAAAGATTTTTTTTAAAACAATTTTAAAATGTCGAAAAAAATTCAACAAGGATGCAATGCGTTAAAAAAAACATAACTGACAATTTTATTAACGGAGGGTTAGCGGGAACATTGGGGTCAACCACAACAAATGTCAAACTACGTAAGACATTATCTTACGTAAAACTGGGTTATGACATATAAAAGTCTCGTAAAGACATACATTATGTCTAATGACAAAATTATGCCGCAATAAATTTTTACTGTTACTGTTATTTCCTGTTAGTGAAAAATCTGTGTGTGTTTACCCAAACCGTCGCATTGTTGGACATTTTTTGACGTTTCTAGACATAATTTATGTCTCGTGGAGACCCAGCGTAAGATCTGCTATATACATTTTAATAGACCACGTCTCCTAAAATATACACTTGTCGGTACAGTAAAGGGCGGTGGATTTGCAAAAGTTTTGAGAGACACTGTATTGGATAATTTATACATGGATATGGTCTTGATGAAGACTACTGATTTTGACGGCATATAGGTTGGTTGTTGTAAAGGCTCCAGTACACAAGCGTATTCCACTGTACTGCGTCAAGCTTTTTTTTAACGTTTTCCAATACAGCGACTTAAACAGAGTTATTTTTTTTTTTTTTAATTGATTTACAAAAATTCGGATAAAAGAAAAAAAGATAAGCGTTTTGAACGTAAAGGTATAACCTTTACAAAAAAAACTACAATGATACAACGCCTAAATACGAGTCAATAATTAATAGCGCAAAATTTACCAGCTTATTGCTGCCTATACTGCGGGTAGGGTCTAATACCTTTTTGCTTCCAAACAAGCGGTTTTTATCGGCTGGGACCATTTAAATTATAAGAAATTAATTATAAGAATGCAGCTTAAGAAGTTATTCCAATATTCAATTTCTATTATTTCGAGTTAATAACGCATGTTATTATAAATAAATATTAGATATTATAAAATTATAAACACACATCGACACTGATAAACAAATTAGATTTGTTTTATATATGTTCGTATTTATAATTTTTTTCTTTCTTAAAATTACAGGGAGCTGGTAAAGAAATACGAGAAGCAATCGCTGATCCGCAGCCACATTGCCAAGAGAAGGCCTCAAATGCTGTATTGCCACTTGTTATAAAGCTCAAACGATGCTATGAACATTCTCTCGAACTAGAACGTATTGTTCCAAAACTGTTAGGCCAACTTGTTGGAGGTCGATTAAATCCTACCCAGCACCTTGAGACACAGCAAGCCCTAGTCAAGCAATTAGCTGAAATTTTAGAATTTGTGCTTAAATTTGATGAGTACAAGGTAAATTATGAATAATATAAAATCATTTACCTATAGTTAATACTATTTGTATATACAGATGAAAACGCCGGCTATTCAAAACGACTTTAGTTATTATCGACGAACGGTAAGCCGCCAAAGAATTGACAACATAAGTCAGATGTTAGTCAGCACTGAACTTGCAAATCGTATGTCATTATTCTACGCTCATGCCACACCTATGCTTAAGGTTTTGAGCGAAGCTACTTCCAAATTTGTGCATGATAATGCCGACGATGTAGATAACACCACCGAAACTTTAGGAACAATGGCAAAAGTGTGCCTTAGAATGCTAGAAAATCCGTAAGATAATACAAAATCTCATTATAAATAATATTTTAATTATATTTAATTAATAATCATTTTATTTCTTGTTTATATTATAGAAAGCTTTTATCGCAGATCGAGCGAGAAGAAACACATCTATTGGTTTTGCGTGTTATGGTCGGTCTTGTTATTCTGTACGATCATGTTCATCCTGTAGGAGCATTTGCCAGAGGTGCCCATGTCGATGTAAAGGGGTGTGTTAGACTACTTCAGGCACAACCAGCAATCAAAGCCGAACCACTTTTGAATGCATTGAGATATACTACCAAGCATTTGAACGAAGAAAATACACCAAAAAATATTAGAAATTTACTAGCCGCATAAGACAAAATAGTTTAGAATTATATAAGCGATTCGTTCTAGAGACAATTTAAAAAAAGTTATTTGATTATTTATTAAAGGACTATTTTTTATTGAAACAGGAATAACTATAGTTCAAATCCATTATAATTATTTTATATATTTACACCGTATTAATAATTTACTTTACTTTGGCTCACAAAGGTATTTGTACATTGTATCCAAAAACACGAAAACAACAATTAAAAAACAGTTTTTTTTATGTACTTTAGAAGCAAAAATACATTTGTGGGTCAAAGTATATAATTTTACAATTAGGAATATTACTTTCATTATACATACATAGAGGCAATTTTAATTACATAAATTACATTTACATTGTTAATTTTCATTATATATATATATATATATTTCGATATTACTTTGTATTATGTTTTTTTTTAAGAACTAGCATATTTTTGGTTTATTTTGATAAAATAATTTAATAGAACAAATATCATATATCTAGAAATCAATTGTTTAAATTAAATAAACAAATAAAAAAAAACAATTAACACATTAATTACGCACGTTTTCATGTAAAAATAAATGAATTCAATAAAAACCCAAATCTTAAAATAAGTATTTCTTACATTATAACTTTTTAATTAATATTAGTACACAAAATAAACCAATTAACCAAATAATATAAATGTTCTACTTTTTTTTTCATAAATAACTACACTGACTTTGTCAATAAATTATGTCCACAGGGAAAGTATAATTATTGAAACATGATCACCGTTAATTGGCCAACTGCAACAGATGCTTCCCTATTAATACTTTTGCTTATGTATATTTTAATAGTAAACACTTGAATTTATTGAATATACATAAAATATAATAATTATTTATAAATGTCAAGAATGAATACACCACTGCAGCAACATACAAATTATAAAATAAAAGCTTCGTACATTTATGTAAATATATAATTTAAGATTTTACCTCTATATTAAATACAAATAAAACTGCAAATAATTGATTAATCTGCATTAGGTGGACGGTCTAGGTTTGAGTATTAACTTTCCAGTATCGTCACAAGACATGTTGTAGTCCATAAGCACAGTCCTCGTTCTTGAAGTCACTATTTGCGGGGCAATGACTAGCTTATGAATTCCAAAGCAAAACAGGATTACTATACGTTAGAAGAAAAAAATTATAGCAGAAATAAGAAAAAACATATTCTTCTAATATTCATTCTTCATACTTCTTGAAGATCTCGAAAAGTCAACCAAAACCAATAATGATTCCGACAACGATGGCGCCGAGAAGGCTTAAGAGATCCCCTCTAACCTTAATCAATAACATCATTGTTTGCTCCGTCTTTATTTCGGGAAAAGTATTGTTACAAAAATATTTAACCAGTACGTTTAAGTGATATTTTCGCGAGAAACGACTAATACAATGCCTGCAGAGTAGCCAGGTAAGGTAATAACAGTAAGTTATAACAGCTTTAAACAAGATTGTCGGTTGCATAGTAAACTGTTGAAGTTCAGATGCCCATCCAATACTTGCTACTATTACAGTATTTTACTACTGACGCAAACTGATGCAAAAGCATTAAGTGTTTCAACTTGCTATGACACCAAGGTAAGCATTACGGAGGGAAGTGCGAGTTAAAAGAGAACTCTCACCTAAATAAGTATATGGATGTATACAATTATATTGAGACCCTAAATCTAATTTGAGGCAATATTTTGGTGGCCTAGAGGTAAGATAGTATCACTTTAAACAAAATTGAAACACTTAAAAAGGTCTATACGTATAGTATCAGAATTAGAATGGAGGATCGAACTAAGAACTGTATCATAAAATCTTATAGGAGCACAGAATATGAATCTCCATATTCTCCTTTGCAAATATTTGTGCAATTCCAAAAAATATAAAACAAAATTATAATAATTACACTCACACAAAAGCAACGTGGCAATAGAAAACATTGGATGATTGTACAAAGACTCCGGCAAAGGCACGACTGAAGTTTTTGGATCGGTTAACCAATACCATGCTCCAATCGAAGTGCTGATAGACATTATTGTCAATACAACTATAAATCAAAATATGTTTAAGAATAATTATATAATATAGAAATGTGTTAATATTACTTCGCCATCGAAGCGTAGATGGGTTCAGACAAGCTATGACTTCTGTAAGGCGTCGCTCAAATGCCTTGAGATCTATAAAAAAAGTAAATATACAATTATATTATATTTGCCGAAAGTAAATAATATTGCTATCTGATTCAAAATTACCTTCACATGCAGATGGTTCTAAAGACATTTTAACCCTTTTTCTTTTAAAATATTTTTATTCTTATTTGTTTTATTTATTCTGGGAACACGGCTAATGCCTGCTTATAAAGATATGTTAAATTAATAATTAATATTATAGTTATAAGACAATCTAAATTCGAAATCACAAGCATATTCTTCTTCTTACTTTCTAGGTATCTAGTCTTGATACACTTTTGTAGCGTTTGCACCATCAAGCACCATATTACTAGCTGTGTTTCTATGATATTCTGCTGTATTCACCACAGATATACACAGATGGGCGATAGCATATATTCTTCTGTATTCAGTCAAAATTATGTAATTTTAGACCTTTTTAAAAAAATATAATATAACAGTTCTACTTATGAGGCACTGGCATAAAGTATGTAATATATA
>JANSTU010047221.1:0-10373 GCA_027564075.1 Bolitophila hybrida | reverse complement strand
ACTATACAAGAGGGCTGGATATTGAGTCCGACCAGGGACGACTATCCAAACATCTAATTATGAGTAATTACACTTCAAGACACATGTGACTCCAATTCGCGTCTACACAGGACCATTCGTAGGACATTAACAAAAACTCAAGATATGGACGGCGGAACGAATCGCGTCTCGCGATGTTGTAAAATCAAAAAAGCTAGAAAAGCGGATAAAAGATTTGGCCATAATATTCATTGGCTCTGTTTGCCCATAAGAAGTTCTGTGCCTCTAAGAAAGTCATGCTCACGCAAAACTCGAGCTGGTACGTTTATGTGAACACGTGACAGCAAGTCGAAAATGAAGACCTCTCCGGAATTGTTTCGTCGTTCTGAATGGGACTCTAACGAAAAGATCCTACAGCGGTCAGCATAAGAAGGAAGAGCAAAGTTGTCCTTACTACTGCCCGGCGCAATGCATACAGAAGAAACTTCTTTTGTATAGACTCTAAACTACTAGAATGCACTGCGTGCCTTGGATCCATACAACCGAACCATATTCGAAATGTGATCTTACATGAGCACAATAAACGCTTTTTAGTGCTTTGGTGTCAACAAATTCAGCGCAGATTCTCTTCTTGAATGAAACAGCCGAAAGTCTACCGTATAACGATATATACGTTCAATTATTAGGTTATTTATCATTCTGCGTTATTATATGATGACTTTGACAATTTGAAGCAGTATTTTGTCTTAGCGTATATCTTGCGACAACTTCTCATCAAAGAGAATCATGCATTTCAGGCACTCTACTTAAGGAGCTTCCATTCATTTAGTAATCAAATTTAATAGGCATGCTCTTATGATGAAAGGTTATCGTTTTACATTTACCAATATTTAAAAAAAGACAAGTCTAAGTCTCGCTGTACGTCTTCGCAATCAGATACCGTTCCGACTCTAGTGAATATTTTCAAATCATCATCATTTCACATACTGTGTGCGATCGCTCAAATATGATTTAATCGAATCCAGAAGACGTATTATATCGAAAGGTTTGATAAAATCAGTGTACACGACATCTACTTGCGAGCCAGACTCCATCATATCAATAGCATTGTTGGTCAACTCTACCAAATTCGTCGAAGTAGATCGACCGGCCATAAAGCCATGCTGATTAAACGATATTGTTTTTTAAGTCGAGAAGTCATCACATCGCAAACTAAAGACTCAAAGAGTTTAGCTATCGTAGGCAATATAGCTACCCCGCTGTAGTTTGAAATATCACTTCTGGATTTACTTTTGGATATGGGTGTGATATAAGACATCTTCCAGATTGAAGATTATCTGAAGAGACTTAGCACATTTTATCAAAAACAATGGTGGAATATCATCAGCTACTTTGCCATTATTCACATTAATGCTCAAAAGGGATTATAAAACATCAATGCGTGTAAAGGACATAGAGCTCAGGTTAAAACCTTTTAAGAAACTCCAATAGATTGATCCGAGGTATGGGCCATCTGAGACACAGTTTCATCATCAGAAATGTAAACACTTTCAAAAAAATTACCAAACATTTCGCATATGTCCACGATATTAGAAGAATTCGCACCATCAAACCTCATCATTGAAGGAAAACCTATAGTCTTTTTCTTAGTGTTTGTACCGGTCATCAAGTTTTTCGGTTCGGAACAAGATTCTAACAAACTGCCCCAATTGGTGGACAGAATGTGACTGTTTAATGGGAACAGTTTGTCTGGGTTTGCTACATTGATTATCCCAATAACGTTGTAAATTATACGACTGGCGTAATTGAATTTTATTTATAAAAAATCCAGCAGCACTATTGCCAAAAAAAAAACTATCTTCATAATATTAACAGCTGATTTAGCCGAATTCCGTTTGGCCGAAATGGCATTTAGCCGAAAAGGCTATTATCAGGAATTGTTATTATTAAGCCATACATCCACAATCCACAATCCCAATATACACCTTTCCCATGATTTGTTTGAAAAGTGCAGTATCGAAAATTCGCAAATTTTTAATAATTTTTATAGGAGTTATTGGGATTTGAAAAAAAGAATACTAAAAAAGGTGTGTTTTAAAAAACAAATGGTGTGCACATGGAAAGACTTTTCTTTTAGCATTTTTTTGTGATATACTGTGTTCAAAAACTTGTCGACATTTTTTTATAAATCATAAAATCTTTATTTATTAATTTCCCCCACCTTCAAAAAGGTCACCTCCCGATATAATACACTTATTCCACCACTTTTTCCAGTTGTCGAAGCATGCCAAAAAGTCGATATTGCATTTTTGGCGAAAAAGTCACGAATAATCAGTGCAGTGTGAGATGGCGCATTATCGTGGTGTAAAAACCAAGAGTTGACTTTCCATAAATTCGGCATATTTGTATGAATAGCTTCACGCAAACGACACATAACACTCAAATAGTATTCCTTGTTGACGGTTTGGCCGGGCAGAAGGATTTTTTAATGCTACCCCACGAATATCGAAGAAAACGGTCAACATCACACTGATTTTTTAGCTTCTTTAGCGCGGTCTTTTCGGTCTTGCCTTACCTTTGGCAAGATATTCACTCGATCGGTTGGTTGTTTCTGGGTCGTAAGCGTAGATCGAATTCTCATCTTCCGTAATAATGCGTTAATAAACCTCCTGATAGTCAGAGAGCATTGTTTCACACACGACACTGTTTTTCAATTAAATTCAGCATTTTTGGTACCTATCGAGACTTGACACCTTTATGGTCCAAAACATCTTTCAAATGGAATTGCTTGATCCTTTTGATACGACAATTTTATCAGCAATGTCTCTTATAATAAATCGACGGAAGAAGCTCGACTGAACAATCTCGATGCTGTTCATGGCGCGGACTGTGAAGCTCTCGTTGCCAGAAAGTACGCAGGGCACAAGAAAGGGAATTCATTCGTGCAACGCAGCAATGTCAGTTCAAATCCAGGCGAATGTTTTTGTTTCAAAGGAAAATTCCACTGGAAGAAACATTGCCCAAGACGAAAGCATCCAACAGGACGTACAGGATACAAGATTCACCAGAAAATGTGCGATGCGTTCGTAAGTGAATTGTATCCAGCAAATGCCGACGAAGATGAAAAAATAAATAAATAAATTCAGGGGCCAGTGATCATATGACAAACAGGCGTGAATGGTTTCTCAATTTTGAGAAAATTGAAAATCCGATTGCTGTTAGAATTGGAAACGGTGACAAAATATATGCGTATGGAAGTGGTGACATCAATATTCTTAATGAATGAAAACTGGATTCTAAAGCATTTGTCTAACGTTTTGTATGTTCCTGATATACTATACATATAAATCTTTTTTCATCGAATTGTGCCATGGACAAGGGACTGAAGATGACATCAGACAACCAGAAATGTAAACTTACTAAGGACGATGATGTTGTTGCAGTTGGGGTACGAGAGAAACGGCTATTCAAAATGAAGTTTCAAGTCTCGCAACCAGTATCATCAGAAGGAATCGCTTCTAGTTCAGTAAAACTGCTTTGGCATGAACGTATTGGACATCAACACATCGCACAAGTAAAACGTTTTTTTGTCGAGATAAAATATTTCATTTACTGAGGCCAGCAATTTGGATTGTGATGATTGCATCATCGGGAATCTATATCTATCACCTTTTAAAAGAAGTACATCCAGAGCAACGGAACCATGTGCATTGGTACACACAGATGTATGCGGACCAATGCAGGAAACGTCAATTGGAGTTTACTTATATATCATTCTTTTCAAGGATGATTTTTCCTAATACCGGACGGTGTATTTTGTGACGGAAAAATCCGAGGTGATTACAAAATATATATTGTCAGTGAAAACAGATGTTCGTCGTGATTTGCAAGTATTGCGATAAGATAATGGCTCAGAGTACGCAAAACAAAAACGTAGAGGCCATTTTGCAGCGTTATACCTAGCATTTGACACGAAATATCAGTTCCATATTCACCGCAACAAAACGGACGTGCAGAACGAGATATGCACACCATCGTGGAATCTGCGCGTACAATGTTGCACGCTAAGAACTCGGACTACGTTTTTGGCCGTAAGCAGTTCCATGTGCAGTATATTTGTTTGATTCGAACTGGACCAACTGGAGTGACTGGCAAGACACCGTATGAATTATGGTTTCAGAAAATTCCAAAAGTAGATCATCTGCGTGTTTTTGGGTAGGACGTGTATGCTCATGTTCCAAAAAGAAAAATGCCGGAAATGGGATATAAGAAAGCGAAACCAGGAGTATTTATCGGGTACTGTTATAGTACAAAAGGATATCGTGTATGGTACAAGAACATGCAAAAGGTGGAAATCACATCACATGAGGAAATCCGCAGAATGTCTTGTGTCAGCGGTAAAGCGAATAATGAAATACCTAAAGGGCACAGCGGAGCATGGTATATTTTTCGATGCAAAATGTAATATAAAATTAGAGTGGTTTTGTATTTATGCTTGGATCAGAGACAGTGAAGGAGCTTATTTGGTTGAAACGATTATATTATATTTCAGTTTTTCCGTAACAAGATTGGTTTTATTTCATTAAAATAATTGTTTTGTTTTCATGTTCTCTTAAATATATTGAAATAGTGGGAGTGTTATTTAATATGAATTTCAATAACATCATTGTAGTTTTTACATATGAACTTGTGTAAAATTTGAATGAAAGTTGTTAGCAAATGTGTTTTATAAGGTCCGTTTAAAAAAAAACTACGAGACTGGCGTAAAATATATATTAAAAATTGTGTTGTATTTTAAAAAGACACACTGATTTTTTTTTTCATATTGTTCAGTCAGTCCTAATTTTTCATCTTCGCCCATCTGAACGTTTGAGCATCTGAGCCGGACCCGAATTTTGATTATAAAAATATTACTCTTGTCAATGTTAAGTTGTCCTCAAGATAGGCTTGTAAAAATTGGTTGCCCGAGTTTTTTTTTAACTTCCTTGCTTTTTTGGTCGGTCGCTTGTTTGAAGTTTTATTTTTCCTTTCTTCGTCTTAAGTCAGTCACAATGCAATTGGCTTGATTGTAAAGTATTACCAAAGCGTGTCGGGGAACCGTCGTTTAGGATGACAAAATTGTTGTTGTCAATAAATTAATTAAAAGTATTTCGTCTTCCCCCAGTGCAGTGTAAACACTGGCTGCACTTATCCATCCGTCAGGATGTCTGTGGATTGTCATTCAATGATGCTTAATATTGTACACGCGTTTGCAATTGGGGCCAGTGTCTGTGGGTAAACACAATGCGAAGGAATTTGCGATTTGTTAAGAGATAAAATGTATATATATGTATTGTTAGAGAATAAATGCTTTTACATTATGTGATTGGAAGAATCCATAATTGTAACATACGTTAGTTTGCTGTAGAAATGTACACTTTTCGTCTATTGAAGACTCATCAGTACAGCTAATGCAAATTAAATTGTAAGAAAAAATGTAAGTGAATGTTAAATACAATAATACAATAAATTGAATGCAATCCCAGACAATTTACCTGGGCTTTGTTTTTTAAGGGTATGGGATTCAATAGCACGTGAGACTGTGTGTGGATGCGCAGATTCCTCAGTATCGCTCCCATTCATATGGATCGCCTGTCTTTTTGGTGGCCTGTCCTGCCGGCCAAGTTCGCTGATCATCCTTCACGTCCAAGGTCGTTGATGAACGTATCCCGTCTTCTAAAATTTTTTCTGACTTTCGTTCAATATCAATGCCAACATATTTTCGTTAGAGGTCCGAATTCTGCATCGGTTTTCGGACACGTATCGATATATGGATTATTGAAAAAATAATCGCATTTTCTTAAATTTATTTAAATATTAAAAAATATAAAATATATTAACAAACAATTTTATTATTGAACAATTATTAAATTAACGAACATATATTAAATTATTGAAAATTAATTAAATTATTGAAAAACAAGTCCAAACTAAGCAAGCAGGCCACAGTATCGGGCACAGTATCAATAGCCTGTTAACCGCAAGTCCAAAAGTTGAAAATTGTTTAAATAAAACGATCAGCCAGCTCAAAAAACGTTGTTTCGAGAAGAGCGCGTTTAATGTTTTATTATGGAAAAGTCACAAATAAAAACAAAAGATCCTTTCTTTTGAGACTTCAAGTTAATTCGAGCTTCTTTGGCGGAATAAGACAGCGAACGCTTTGCTTTCTTGACGCGAGCCTCGTCGACTTCGGAGCACATATTGTAGGTGTTTTGGACGATTTTCATGCCCCAAGTCCGCATTATATGTAATATTGATGCAAATCCATCGTTGCACACAGCACACAGCGATATCAGTTGCTACATCAAGTATAGTTTATCCACTCTGAATAGATTTTGGAGCCAATTTCGTTGTTGTTTTACATCAGGAGCCTTGCCCGTTGGACAATTATCCAGCTGCGGTTTATCAGTTATGATACAACGTAGCCCAGATTGCTTTTTTCATCTTCTCCACTGAATCGCTGTGTCTATGTGGATCGCTAAGCCTTAATAAATGGAGAGTTCATCGCTTTACGTGCCGGTCAATTTGCCTTTTCCGCCAAGGCCTTTTGTTTGTTTCTTCTCGTTGCGCAGGCGAGTGCCCAGTTGCTTCTGCACATGATCTATGCATTCCTTTTTTATGACAAATTTTGACCCATAAGACTTGGCATCCGTGATTTCTTTGAAGGTTTTACTATCGCCATCGCCGATGTAATTTGCATATTATGAAATATTTAGATTTCATTTCCAAGTCTACCTAGTAATCAGAGCGTTTTCTACATATTCCATCGCCTGAGACTGTAAGTCCATAAGTTTTGCCTTGGCAATAGATGCGGCATGTTCTTCTTGTGTAGCTTTCAAAATACTCTGCTTGCAAACAGCACTAGTTGCTATCTGTATGTTTTTAATAAGTTTGTGATAGAACGAGTGAAAAACAGGCTGCGGCAGTTCCATGAATGCACAAATATTGTTTAATTCCCTGTAGTCCATCAACAAGCAAACGCATCGCAAGAACGAGTCGAAATTTCCTTCTTTACACATTTTGCACAAGACATCACTAGCATGAATCCCAAGACGCGTATTGCTTTTTCAGTGAATTTCACTTCTGATTTGCACTCTTTACACACAACAACGTTCTCAATAGCAGAAAAACTGTAATAAAATCGAGTATACGGTATGCAAAACTGCTGTCAACTGTCAACAACTGTCAACAACAAATCTTCAGATAATTTGAGTTTCTTTGCAGATGCGCTGACAAAATCATCGTCAGGTTTCTCGACCTCGTGGCGATTCAACGGTCGTCTCTTACTGGCTTTCGGCCGTTTTTTCCTGGAGTAGATTTTACACCTTTTTTTAGTGTGATACATTAATTTTTTTCACTAATTGTGCAAGTATTTAGGAAATAATAAAAAGTAAAAATATAATATACAATAGTTATATGTAGTGAATGAAAACTGAGCAGAACAGGGCGAGAGCCGTTAGAACGTGCTATAGATATGTTTTTTTTTGTTTTTGGCGCAATAATTATGAAATTGTCTTTAATTGTTATAAATGCATAAAATCTACTCTACTCACTTCAAGAAACGATGACCACAAATAAAATTATATCACACCGAAAAAAATATTGCAAGAAAGAATATTGCAGAAAATGCATAATTCAAGAATACACAGTAAATGTTATTAAAACAAACACCAAACTCGATATGTTTATATTGAAAATTGTATTTAAAATATGTTCATCATATTATCATTTCAAACACTGTGTATTGTGCACTTGTATACATTAAACACAGCTTACTCATAATTGTATTATTAAATAATTTTGTGAAAACCGAACTGTTGTAATGACAACAGTGATATACAAAAATCAGTTCAATAAAAATAAATAATAAATATTATTAAATATATTCAAAGAAAATTCCAATAGTTTAGTTAATGCAGAATACAATCTATAATAAGTAATATACTTAATTACCATTTACCTATATGTACATGTATTACATGCATCTAACATCTAACCCAGTTTTAAAAATATATGTCAACACTAAAAAAACATAATGTTATCGTTTAATTCCGGTCACCTAGAATGACGATTCAGTTCCAATCCAATTACCTAAATTACATTTTAATTTAATCGAAACATTCTCAAAATCCGATTGAATTATAATCACTTTTGTTGTTGAGATGCCCCATCTCATGGACATATAGCAATCCATTTGAATTATATTAATTGTATATAAAATACAATCTATAAACCATATCAAAGCTTTTCTAAATTCAATTACCATGCAGACATTGTTGCATTCTCATTCTCTCTGGTTGAGCCCATCAAGAACGATTTGACCTCCTAATTTCCAAACAGACACCCGTCAAAGAAATCACTTACATGCGGCAAGGTACTTGAGCGAGTGCGCACACATTCGTCTATTTATGTACAACACAAAACCGACACCTGAAGTACAGTAAATTACATCGTGTGAAACACACCTCACGCAAATGCACGACGACATCACCATATCTATAGAAATATACCAACAACAAGAAAACACCGTCTTCACGTGCGATAGAATTATCTTCGTCTTTATACAATATACCGCTTTATTCATTGTTAGCGTCGTAATTCAAAAAACTAATTACAATTAACCCGTTTTGCTGCATGTGCGCGCGCTATTCTATACAATAACATACTAGCTATACACTCACTAAAATGTCTTTGTACCTATGTAACTGCGCACGCGCACTTTCGATTTCTTCGAGCATATTATATATATCTTACGCTTGCGTGTTTGTGATCACGACGTTTTTTTTTTTTTCTTTCTTTTAATGCCCCCACGACAACTGAAGAGAATTAATTTATTTAAATGTTCTCGTTTAATGTGTTGACCGAATTTCAACAAATTCAAATTCAATGGTTATTTTTTTGCATGTTCGCAAACATGTATACATCATAATTATGTTCTACATTATGTTCGAAACGAGTGAAATTACTGGAATATTTAGTGTATAATTGTTTTTTACTTTATTTGGACGAACCGAGAAAAACATTATTTCATGTTTTCGTATTCATATAATATATAATTATTTTGCAATTTGACTACTATAGTTAACAATCTAGACCGGAGGCTATTTAGTGAAAGACTGCCGGTAGCAGAGTGTGCAATCAATTCGTAGGAATTCATTAATGACGTTTCAATAAAAAAAAATATGTATAACTGTCATCGTCAAATTAAAAATAAAATAATTCTTAGCTGCAATTGATTAGAAAGAGCGTTGCGCCATCAATCGAAACACTACATATTTATATAACTTTATGGTGACCCCAAAAAATTACCTTTCATTTGAAATCCCCTACTAGTTATGTCTCTATATCTGTCTTGATTGTTAATTGATTTTGTCATAATGTTATATTTCTGAGGCTTTATTTGTCTCCTACTCTACTATATGGACTGCTCAAAATGCGAGAAGTTATGTGTTAGCCCAACAATTAGGGTATGTGCCCAAAGGTCAGGAGCTTTAGGGCCAGCCATGAATACGGCGCCCCTGCCTCAATTTAAATATTTTCCTGACGAGCTGGCAGCTAGAGCAATGAGCTGCGGCGTGGGTTATTGTTTTTCCTAAACCCTTAACACCACACACACACACACACACACACACCATCCGCATGAGACAATGTTTTTTTGCCGGGAATCCGGCCGAGGGATTAAAAAAAAGTGAGCAAAAAATATAATAGCCGCTAGGCCACTCACCTGAGCTCCAATCTCCACGCTCGCTTCCTCCAAAAAAACCCGGGTTCCAATTTGAACACAAAAAAATCTACACCGCGAATATAAACAATTTAATCACCAAAAACACACTTACAGTTTACTTTAGAAAAACAAACTTTAATCTCTAAGCTTTTTATAAGTTAATTTTAAAATTAATTTGTTTAAAATTTGCAAAATCGCTAATTGCGTGGCGAATTCGATCCTCTCCGGTCGGCGGTCTAAAATCAAAGAGGAAGCCCTTTGGCTTCAGTTTCATCAAATCCCCTCTCTCCCGGCTTTCTTCGTACTCGATGGAGGGGGTTTCCGTCTATGGGACACAGCTGCTTCGTTGCGCCGAAACCGACGATTGCTGATTTGATCCGATTCCTGTCAAGGTAGTTTAGCGGCTAAATCTGCTGACTTCTATTTTGTTTTCGTTGTGTTTGTATTTGTTTGCGTAAGTGTTTGTTGTCTTCATAAATTTCGGATGATTCGCTATTACAATTTTCAATTTATTACATTTCAAAAAAAACTCAACAGCACCTGTACAAAAATGATCTTTGATTATTAAATTATTATAATAGCCCTTTTCGGCTAAGCTAAAGCGTCTCATCAAATGTTTTGTGGAAAGCGG
>JANSTU010047210.1:0-10373 GCA_027564075.1 Bolitophila hybrida | reverse complement strand
AAATTGCTATAATTGGTGAGGTATACATGTAATATATGACAAAAATGTCCAAGTGACAAAAGTATTGAACAACCTAAGACCTTATTTATATTAAGGGTATCGCGAAAATATAGGTAATATTCGATGAAAATTAGTAAACTTTTTAATAATAAGAACACACAAACTTAAAGTATAAACAATAAACATCTTTTAGGATTTGTTTATTGAAAAATATAATAAAGTTTAATTATAAATTGTAATGGATTTAGTTAAACAAAAACATAAACTAGTCTATAATCGTTCAATGTAAAAAATATGCATTTTTGACAAAATGGTGGATAGAAATAAAATTCCTTATCTAATTGATCTATCTACAAATGTGAAATCTTTCAAAAAATGTATTGGCTGATGGGGCAAAACTCAAAACATTCTATTGAACACAAAATCCTTCTTTATAAATCCATAATTTAACCCATTTGGACACACGGAATTCAACTTTGGGGTAGTGCGGTTTCAGTCAAAAGTGCTTCAAACAATCGTCAATGCTCCATGGTTCGTTCCGAATTACCTAATATAGCGTGACATACGAATAACAACAGTGGAAGATGACATTAAAAACTTTAGCAAAAAATATAAAAACCGACTTAGTGCTCACCCAAACGAACTAGCAGTGAATCTTTTACATGCAGAAAATGTCACTAGAAGCCTTCAGACTTAATTGACAGATATTAGATTTTCGAACATAATTATTTTAAGAATATTTTATGTGTCGTGTAGGAATTTATCCTAGCACAGATAAAAATAATAATAAGAATTAACTATTAAGTTATTTTCTTTCATGTGTCCTTATTCAAAACCACACAATTTACTGAAAAGCTGTTCTTGACAAAAGTTTGCAGTTTCCCGGTTATAGAATATCTCAATTTTTTATATGTCTCCACATGACTTATGTCATTATGTCTTGCCAAAATTGTTAATTGTTATTACGTGTTTACGTGTTACATGTTTATAGTAATAATCCAATACAAAAAAACGGATATTTTTATCGATTGCTTATATACACATAGCTGATATAGTTGAATCTGGTCTGAATCAAATGTTTTAAACTTTCAATAATATGACTGACTGTTTAAGATTTTGTAATGAAGCGAATAAACCTGTGAATTTCAGATGTTAAGGCTGACTAATTCGTGTTGTTTATGAAAATATGTCGTGCCAAAATTATAAATTATAATATAAAATAACTGCTATAATGCGTAAAATAATTTATCTACAGAAAAGTACACAACATTCATATAATATCTATATGTTTGTATATTTCCTATATAAAGAAGGTATAATTAGTATTTAAAAATAATATACATATAAATCGTGAATGCACATTCATTGATTATTTTCAATTCAATATGAGCCACCGGCGATGGTGCGATTTCACGGTATATAAAAAAGATTACAATCCATACCTTTAATGCTACAAATATACATATTATATTATGTACATATAGGTGTTCAAAACATAGGAATAACTATTAACATTTTATTTAAATGCTAGCCAATCTATTTACATTCAATGTGGTTTTATTATGGTCAAGGCTGCTTCCATTGCACAAAGAACTTCAAGTATGCTAAATAAATATCAATAAATACTCGTAACATCGTGAAAAGTATTTTTTAGTCTAAATTTCTGTTGACAGCAATTATTATATTGGTACATATCATTTTGAAGGTATTAACTATAATTAGTTATCAATTACAAACATATCGTCTTTATAACTATTTACCATTTTATATCTTTATAATTATTTTTTTTTGTATTGATCCGTAAGAAAAAAATGCATTTGATTAAATCTAGAAAATAAAAACAAGCAAAATATTTGAAAATGTATGCAATACTTTTCTAGCATTGTCTTAATGATATGCTGCTCAGCTGATAAAACATGATAAAAATGATGTGCCAGATATGTATTCTGGAAAAATACTGCATTTTTAGTCTATTTTATGTCAAACTACGAGTAATACAATAGTTTTCAGCAGCAAGCAAAACTGTGATTTAAATGGTTGAAATTACCTTTAAAAATACAAAACAGCATTGTATTAGTTAAAAATGATTATTTGGATTTGAAATTAATTAATAGAAAATATTGCCTTCTAGATCAGAACAGATGGAAATCTGCTTAGACCTGAGAAAGTAACATAATGCAAACCAATTTGATTGTCTCACCTCTGTGCTGTAAAGTGGATGAGAAAATAAAAAAGTTGAGTTTATCTAGAACTAGCTAGACAAATGTAAACTCGCAAATACAGAAAAACTGCGATGAAAAATAGTATGCGAGTTATGGAGATAGAATAGAATATTGCAAACCTGCCTTTTCGGCTCATGCAGTGAAGTTTACACTCGTCAGAAATATTTAACTTTCTCCCCTAATAGATATGCAAATAACTATTCCGTCGAGTTTGGTCGCAACGATTGATTTTCCAATGGTAGCACAGCTTTGTTTGCAAACACTGAAAGAACTGTCTGGGCTTCAAACCCAAGTTCTTTCTGTATGCTCTCTCTTGTTGCATTTGTAATTCGGCCTAACATCTTAAGCCGTTTGGCTCACAATGGTGAAGCGCGTCTTCAGTATTAGCCTGAGCCGTGTGTGCCGTAAATTTGAGAATGTATTTGGCATTATGTCAGCACATTTCCGCTACGGAAGCCATTAAGCTACGGAAGCCATAAATTCGGACGCAGTAAAAAAATGGCAGTTTCGGCAGAACAGCTTATTAGCCTATTGCTGCCTAGTTTGGAGATAGTTCACCTCCTTAAAAAGTTCATCTGTCGACTTAGTTTTCAGATGATAGCTGATAGATAGATGTATTATTGAAGTCGAAAAATACATAATCAGTGGCTCGCAGGATATAATATTGGCCCATTGTACAACTTAATTTTTTTATTGATCCTCGATTGATAGTCCGAGATCTTCTTCCGGAAACCAGGTGTGCCTAGATGCACAGTTCTGTTCTTCTGGAGCATTGGGCTCTGACAGAGAAAGTGTTCCAGTGTTTCGTTGTCCATGTAACAACCTCGGCATAATGGCGAATCTTTTGCTTGGATTTTGTTGAGGTGGTTTCTAAAACAATGACCTATTAGTATATTTACCATTTTTTTTAAGGTTACGCTTGCTAGAGTTAATTAAGAAAAGAGACTCACTTTTGTTAGGTTTACCTGGAACTGGAACTGTATAGATCCAGTAGATTACTTTTTACTTTTTTTACCTTAACATGGGGCCTGTTTTATAATAGCTCTGCGAAACTGCCAAAACTTTTTAATGGATTTTTTTAGTCTTTGTCTCAATATGTTTATTGAAAAGAAGTTTCCTATCCAGGATAACTCCTAAAATATTTCACTTCACCTGTGACCTTTAGTGTTTCATTGAAAAGTATTGGATATTTGCTAACTTCATACTTTCTTTTATGTGAGAAGAGAACCAGTGCTGTTTTTGAGGGGTTAAAATACATTTGGTTGTGAATACAATGCGAAAGGTGGTTCCGACTTACATCCCTGTTAAATATTCGTGTTTCATCTTGTTTAAGGGTTTTTCGTGTCTCGGAATATCTCTAAGATATCTGTCACATATTGTTTAGAGTGTTTTGAGTAGATGTAACTCAGTGCTAAACTAGATCTGAAGATCTTGGAGATTAAATTCAGATGTGTTTCACTAAGTTTTAGAAGCATTATTGGATAGATACCATCCGGTCCTGGAACCTTATATGGTTTAAAAGAGAACAGGGCCCACTTTATATTATCAATAGTGATTTTTTGAAAATTCACTGGCTAATCTCTCCAGATCATCAACAGTGAGTGGAATGTTCCTGGGAATATTATAATTATCAAATGTTTCCCGATAGAGACCGCAGTCACATTTCCTCGGGTTTCTATGATCAGGTAAGTTGTGAATGTCCCATAAGGTATTACAGAATCCAATGAGATTAGATCATATGTTCTGTTTTGTGATAATTAACATAAAAACTGCAGTACTAGTTTATATTTAAATTTCCTGAAAAGTTTTTATTTTTTATGACATTTTACACATTTTAGACAAAAAAACAATATAACTTTAAATATTTTAGGTGTCTGCCTTTATTTGTATTACCAGCTGCAATCCGGCAAGTCATATAATCAATACATTTATGCAGATATTCACGTGATAGGTTGCTATAACACACATTTTCAATAAATTATTATAGCATTTTAGTAGTTTTGGCTTTTTTCATTTATTTTCTTATCAATTATGGCCCACAAATTTTCTATCGAGTTTAGATCTGACAGAAAATTTCACACACAATTTCATCACAGACGGAATTATTGTATTTTGTTTTAAAAGCTTAAATATAAAATAAAAATATGTTAATATGTAATTTGTATCAATATTTTTAATAAAAAAGACTAAATAAAGATAAAAAAGGAATCCATTTCACATAATTCATTTGAAAGGATGTTACTAGATTTTCAAAATATATGGATGCTTTTCTTACTACGGAATTGGAGTTTTGGTTTTTTTAAAATAGTAAAATTGTCAATGCTAACGTATATAAAAATATTTTGCTCGACCATCTCTCCCATCTATTGAAAAGCTGTACGACTCTGCCCTTCCTATCTGGCGAAATTGTTAGTTTTTTTATAAGTTTTTTTAGCTAGACCATTTTTACAGTTTTTATTAAAAAAAGTAATACAAAATAATATTATTTTTATTTTAGATTTAAACTTAAAGACAATATTTTCGTGGAGGGTATATAATACATCGACCGCTGGCGCCGTCTTTCAATTGCACCAAGACAGAGGCGAATATTCAGTATGTCTTTTGTTTCACGTAACCCTCTATCAAAATTGAAAAATATTTTTTATAAACGCGTGAACTCAGTGTTCGCATAATCTATATGAACTTGAAAACAAAAAAAAAAGCTCAAACAAGATTATCATTTAAACAGAACTGCGATCACAATAAATAAACAATGCACATTCAATGCGTATAATATGCGTACATAATCTGTATGTCCATTATGAAAGACGGGCTTGGAAAGAATGCAACCGAAACATTCCAGATGCTTCAAGACGCCTTTAAGGACGACTGCATTTCAAGGTCACAGTCCGATAACCTTCTGGACGCCCAGCAATGTCCAGAACTGACAAAAACGTGAATCGTGTGTACGAATTTTGGGATTTAACATCAAGTCGCGCGTCTTGAGCGCTGACATCAAAGACACAGTCAAGGCTACACCATGCAATGCTCCCAAGACTATGGCCTTCAACTTTGCTGATTTCCTGGCCCGGAGCAACACCCCGATGGTCCCTCAACCCTCTAACAGTCCGGACTTGGCTCCGTGCGCCTTTTTTTGTTTCTGCAACTGAAGAGAAAGCCGAAAGGAATGCATTGGGAGTCCGTGACATTCCCGTAGAGGGTTTTCAGGGTGTCTTTCAGGCACTGCAGATACGTCTCTCAAATGTACTTACAACAAATATACACCATATAAACTAGTAAAGAGACTATTGAAAATGCGCATGGATGGATGCTGTATTTTGTATTTATTTATTTTTTTTAATTTTTATTTTATTTTTGTATTTTTTTAAATTAAACGAATTGTAATAACTTTACCGAAGAAATGGCACTTTTCCTTACACATTTTTCATCGGTTCTCCCGACTAAATAATTTTCAATGATACAAAATTAATTTCTTACGAATATGTCTGTGAAAACACGGACACACATGTGTCTTTAGGTTTAATTACTCATAATTACATGTTTGGGAATTTGTTCCTGGTCTCTGGTCGGATTCTTATACATCCAATTCATTTACATTATTAAACAAGATTATTTTGTAGACTTCATTAAAAACACATTTATTTAATAATGTGTATGATTTGAAAAATATAAAATAGCGTTCGAAATAAAAATATTCGTTATTCCAAATCAATAATACTAATACTTTTATTATTTTATGCGATCTATTATATATTTTTGAAATATATAAATTTGACCTAAATTTTCAGATACGGTTTATCATACGAAGACATTGAAAAAGGTTTGCCACAGATCGAAACATCAAAGACTCTTATCCGCGACATATGTCCACCCTTTTTATCGGGTGTTGACTGTAGGGCAGGAAAATATCGCCGTTTTGATGGTCTCTGCAATAATCTCGAGCATCCAACATGGGGTGCAGCAATGTCACCCTTCCAACGGCTGATTGGACCATTGTTTGCTGATGGAATTAACGCCCCACGTATCTCTGTCACTGGCCGAGATTTACCACTGTCTAGAGTGGTGTCGAGAACTTTACATCCCGATGATGGATTCCATGATCATGCAGGCACAGTACTGGTAATCGCGTGGGGTCAATTCATGGATCATGATTTCACTCTAACTGGAACACCATTAGGTATGTCCTATAAAAATAAAATTAATTTTATTCATGTTAATACAACAAAACTTATTATTAAGATCCAATTAATCGAAACGACCCCGAGGAATGCTGCAAGCGACCACTGCACTTAAAGCACCCATACTGCAATGAAATCCGTGTACCCGATGATGATTATTTCTACAGATTGTTTAATGTTAAGTGTATCGATTTTGTTCGCGCCTTTCCATCGCCAAGAGCTGGTTGTAAGCTAGGTACATCATACGATTCTTATAATATTAGACCTATAATCACGAATTTATTTTAATAATATTTATATTTAGGATCAAGAACTCCGTTTAATACTTTGACTGGTGTCATCGATGGTAACACCATCTACGGTGTAAAAGAAGGATTTACTCGTAAACTCAGAGCTGGATTTGGTGGTCTTTTAAGAATGAATCCAGTGTTCAAAGAGCACGGTTTAAAAGATCTGCTTCCGTTAAAGCTTGATATTCCGAATGAAGGTTGCACGCGACCTGATAATAGCGTGTATTGCTTTGAAGCTGGTAAGTTTGAAATAAAATATATTAATATTTATAAAAAAAATTATGAATCTAACATTTATTAAACACAGGTGAAATTCGAGTAAACGAACAACTGGTCCTTACCTGCATGCACACTATGATGGCTAGAGAACACAATCGTTTAGCTACTGGATTAGCCCAAATCAATCCCCATTGGGACGACGAAACACTTTTCCAGGAAACACGAAGGATTAATATCGCAATTATTCAACACATAACCTACAACGAATTCTTGCCAATTCTATTAGGCAAGGAAGTTATGGCTAAATTTGGTTTAGTTCTTGAGAAAGAAGGCTTCTGGGATGGGTAGGTATTTGATATCCTCATTGATTATCTTTTATATCATTTTGGTAATTTTAGTTATGATCCAAACGTGAATCCTGGTATTATCGATGCATTTGCATCAGCTGCATTCAGATTCGGCCATTCTCTTCTTCCAACAGCTGTTGAAAGATGGTCTAAGGCTCACAAGTTTATTGGTAACATTTTAAAGGAAACCACTTTTTCAGATTAAATTAATAGCATTTTTTTATAAATTCAGCTTCAAAACGATTATCCGATTTAATTAGAAGACCCTTTGATTTATATCGAGCTGGTGTATTTGATGAATATCTTATGGGTCTTATGAACCAAGTAGCTCAAGCTATGGATGATTCAATTACCCAGGAGGTAACAAACCATTTGTTTAAAAAGGACGGTGCTCGGTAGGCATTTTATTTGTCATACATAAACATTTATAATTATTTTCTGTAAATACATAGATTCGGAATGGATTTGGTGTCGTTTAACATGCAGCGTGGACGTGAGTTCGGTATTCCTGGCTACATGGAGTTCCGTAAGTTCTGCGGACTGCCAACGTCAAACTCCTGGGAAGAAATGGCTGGATCTATGCCAAACGAGACCATTACCCGATACTCAAGTATTTTCGAGTAAGTTTGCACTCATATACATTCAATTTGATTTAATTATAATAAACACAATTTTAATAGCCATCCGTCTGATATTGATCTTTGGTCTGGTGGTGTGTCGGAACGATCTCTGCCTGGCTCAATGTTAGGACCAACCTTTGCTTGTGTTATTGCGACTCAGTTGAGTTACATTCGACGTGGTGATCGTTTCTGGTATGAGCTACCAAATCAACCGTCCTCTTTTACACCAGCTCAACTACAAGAGCTTAGAAAAGCCAAGCTATCCAGAGTTATATGTGATAACACCGATTTGATTGACACAGTACAAATCTATCCCATGGTTCTGCCTGACCATGATATGTAAGTTATATCTATTTTTTGAAAAAATCTATACTTATCAAATTATATGTATAGAAATCCTCGTGTTCCCTGCAAGAGTGGAATAATTCCATCAATTGATCTGTCGAAGTGGGCTGATTATGGCCATGACTACGAGCCCCATCAATACGTATGAACAAACATCGTAAACAAATGCCATCTTAAGAGATTTAATATTTTTTTTATTTCAGAATTTATTAAATGACGTACCAGAAACAGTGGTAAACTTCAAGAAATAATGAAGCTTTCTATAAACTTTTTTAAATTTATTGCACAGTCACATATATACATTCACACATATACATAACACTATCTAAGTATTCATATTATTTCTTCTCGACATCATCACATCGTTTTTAAAGTTAATGCATGAATTTTTAAATATTTTAGTTTTTGGTTTGATTTGGGTATATTGCACTTCTATAATACAGCACGCATGCAAAAAAAGTATAAATATCAAGTAAACTTTTTAGAAATACTTTAATTTCAATATCAATACTATGCTCATAAATCAATGCCATTATTCTACTTTTCATCTCGTATACAAAAAAAAACAAACAAAAATATTTGTTAAATTGTAAAAATAACTAAACTAAACTATTATAACAATGATACATACACAAGAGATGAAGACATTTGTAAATATATAAAAAATAAATTTATACCTAAATTAAATATATAACAAATATATATTTATTAAAGCTTGATAACTGCGCTGAAATCTGTAAAGTTTAATAATATAAACTATTTAAACATTAGTAGTTTTGAAAAAGTCTGTAAGTATTAATTACTTAAGGTAATAAGGGAAACAATATATTAGACAGTTTCGTAAGTTTAAAGAAATTATATTGATTTATATATTAGAATTTGGGTATTTATAGAATCGAAATTAAGAGGTAAAATAAAATATTTAACATTTAATGTTCCTACTATAAAATACATTTATAAGTGTGCTCAAATATTTTACTGCTGAAAACAATAACAAAATGCTATAACTATATTTAAATATTATACATAACATCAATTTAATAATAATAATGTTTTTATTATTTTATTATAATCTAACGTCTTTTTACATATGCAGAAACCTCAGTTCCATCAATACCTTCATCGCCAAAAGCGATCACCACAAAATCCATTCGATCAAACGCCCAGTGAAATACGTGTTTTCGAGTTTTACACACAAGCAGATTTTCCAAACAAAACTAAAACTACATCAAAACCAAAGCCGCGTAAATCAAAACAAGGAAAAATTGCCTCTGAAGCTACCGAATTAGCTAATGATGAATTTTTCTACAAAAAGCTTGCTGAAACTGTTCCGAAAGTGGACGAAGCCGTCAGAGATGAGGTTGAAGTTTTTGCTCGTAATGTACCTGATGAAATGGATGTAAGTCCTGACATTGACCGGGGTGTAGAGTTGGTGCAAGGAAAGGGCAAAAATGAACATAATAAATACACTGATAGCTCAAATGACGAATATTATGATGACGAAAACAAAGCAAAAGAAACGAAAAAATCGGACAACGAATACAATTATGATGAGGAAGAAGACGAAGACGAAACGGGAAAAGCCAGTGATCCACTCAAGCTTATGAAATATAAACTTACTAAAGAATTTCAATCACCTAAAGAATTACTTGAAGATGTTGACAAAATCTTAAAAACACGACAAGAGGATAATGACGAGAAGACTGTTGACGAATACTGGAAAATTGAATACAAGCATCCAAGTTTCTAAGATGATTTGTTTGATAATTATTTTGTTATCTAGTTATATATTTTTTTTATTGATGTTCCTTGTAAAATATAATATTACATACTTTATTTTAAAATTATCTTTTAATCCGCATTACAATATAGGAATAAATTTGAAGAGACTAAGATTTAGAGTTAAAATTTATTACCATGTTTTTAAAAATTAAGATAAATGTACGTACGAGGCTGATCCGATAAGTACGGACTCGTTGTTTTGTTTTGAACGCGTGAGGAAGCGGGCGGGTATGAGTATTTCAGAAAAATTGATTCGATTCTTGTTTTTATTATGACATTAAAAAAAAAACCGCATACAAAAATATCATAATAAAAAATAAAGTGTGTGTTTATTGGTTTTAATGATGTTTTTATTGATTTTGTGGGTTTT
>JANSTU010047199.1:0-10374 GCA_027564075.1 Bolitophila hybrida | reverse complement strand
TTTGATGTGACTTCAAAAGACTTCGAGTACTTTTGATGTGACTTCGAGGGACTTCGATGTGACTTCAGGTGACTTCGTTGTACTTCCAAGTGACTTTCGAAGTAAACGTACACTGACTCCAGTCAGTTGCCAACCCCTCGGTTCATATGCACTAAAATCTTAAAATTAGGACTGGCATCATGAACATTTCAAAATAATGGCGCGCGTATTCTGAAATGTTCTTGCCCATTCCGGAAACTTTTCAATCTACCCTCGTATATCCATTTTTCATCACCAGTGATGATCCGATGCAAAAAAAAACGTTTTTTAGTGTCAGGCGAGCAGCATTTATGCATGTGGTTTTTCTGTTTTCCTGCAGCCTGTGCTCATTAGCTTCAAATTATTTCCCATCGCTTTTAAACCTTTTCCGACGGTCCGACGGTAAACAGTCAATTGTTCTGCGAGCTGCTGTTGTGTCTTAGCATCATCTTCATCGAGCAATGCTTGCAATTCGTCGTCTTCAAACTTTTTCTATGATCTTCAACGTTCTTCGTTCCTCACATCAAAATCACCACAATAACATTTATTGAACCCTTCATTGCACTGTGTACGACCTGGGTGATGCTCGCCGTAAGATTTTAACGCCGATTTCTTCAAAGAAAAAAAAAATTAAAAAAAACAAAATGAACAAAATCTGTTGTGTCCGCATATCGTTATTTGTGGGTGAGCACCACTTCGCGCAACTCTGGATCTATCTCAGGATATATATCGGGGGAAATGCTTTCATCATTTGTGAGTCGACCAACATCTGCAATAATACAATATATAATATCACTGAGAATTTGA
Organism: Bolitophila hybrida; assembly: GCA_027564075.1. Lineage (NCBI taxonomy): Eukaryota > Metazoa > Arthropoda > Insecta > Diptera > Mycetophilidae > Bolitophila > Bolitophila hybrida. The sequence goes on along the minus strand of JANSTU010047199.1, from coordinate 9,549 downwards.
TAATAAATTATAAAAATATCGGAAAGTCATTTAACCGTAACCGTACAACTCAGATTATCAAATCAGGAAGAACAGCTGTCAAATCGAATGACCGCCTACAGCGTCGCCTGTTGAGAATGTTTCGATTTTACTTTTTCTCCTAAACCTGCGCGTAGCAATTACGAACAAACTCGCAGATGGACGAAAATACCACAATACATTTTTTACTTAACTTAGACGCCATCTTACCACTGACCAAAGATTTATGGAATCCAGGGACAATCGCCTAAAAATGTGTGCAATTGTTGAAATTCCTTCCATCAACACATCAAACAAAATAAATTATCATGTTTTTTTTAATAAATAAGAATCAAATTTATTACCAATTATTTTATTATATATTTAACAACTAAAAACCGAACACCAAGAAAAAATCACAAACATAATCGGTACATAATCGTCACCCTTCACACACACACATTAAAATCTATACAACAAAACAAACAGTAACTGATCAATAACATCAACAACCGATAAAATCAATAATTCCTCTTTAAGCACATACGACACACACACGCAAGTACTGTCACCCAGTCCTCGTTATACACTTCATTCTACATATATAGTATACACTGTTAGAAAAATACACCGTCGCCATGCCGGCCTCACCGCATCGAAAATGAAGTAAACGACATAGACAAAAATATATAAACCGATTCCACAATTATGTGTATCCCCCCGTCCCTCCATAAATTAATATATATAAAATGGTGTTCCACGATTCTACACCCCGGCGCGCGATTTGACTAAATTACATTTCCAAAAGGCCGCACGCTGCCAAACAACTATATATAACTGTATAACATGTAATATACACACACACACATATACATTATATAGTGTACAAAATATACAACAAAAGCTTAATACGCAACGATATTGTGCGCATATACACAATTATTACAGTAATTTCAACACATACGGATCAACTGCGCTTCAAAATCATCCCTCGCTCACTCACTCGCATTTGAGTACACGACCCGACGAACTCACATGCGGACGACTCAAATTCAACCGAGAGTTTTCTTCAAGAGACATAATATATATACATATATACAAAAAAATATATGTACACGCGCGCCATCGTCGTATACATACCGGAAAGAGGGTGCGAACGCTTTGGGGTTGTAAACGTCAAACTCGTGAAATATTTGCTTAACACAACGATCACGGTTTGGAAATAAACTCGGTGTCAATTTAACGTCACTGCACACATATACATTTATATAAATTCTATATTACAAACGTATCGTACGCGCGTGCGTACACATATGCATGCATGTATGTGTGAAAGCCAATTTTCTATTTTTGGTATCCGAAGAAAAATCATTAGGGTGGTTGCGCGCCTAACAGCCAGACCCAGAGCTATCAATTATGTGAACTGCTTCTGCTACCCTATATCGCTTACTCTATTTACACTCTGTTCGCACGCATACATTAACGCACTCACGCAACACAACGCACACACACAAAACAGCAGACACCAAAGCATACGATGAGTATTTTTGTTATTGAAATGTTTCACTGAGTGAGAGAGCGATTAAAATCTTTGGTCGTCGCGCACCAAATCTACACACACTCATTTATTGTTTGGCTAATGCAAATAAACAATGTCGAATATTAACAGTGTACAAAGAGAGATTAAACCATCATGTTGTTGTTGTTGTTGTTGTGTTGTTTTCTCTTATTAATTCTCTCTTTGCTTTGCTCTGTCCTCTCTCTCTCTCCACTCTCTGCGTATCTCGTGCACACCCGCTGCCCGCAGTGTGTTTATATGTGATTAGGTTGATTTTTTACGGATTTGTTTGAGCAATGTTAAGTGATTGTTCTTTGATGTTTGAGCTCGCTCGCTCGTGTGTGTATTGAGTGAAGAAATTAGATGCGATTTCGTGTGATTGTACGGTGCGGCGACGCGCGCGGCAACGACGAGGTGAAGAAGGTAATTTTCCGGTCAGCTCTCATTCTCTCTCTTTGCATAATGTGCAGAGTGTTCACTATATATATATATATATGTGTGTGTGTACTTCTATTTCTGTGTGTTGCGCGCGCGCGTGCTACAAAAAAAAACACACACACACGAACTCTCCCATCGTATAATTCTCTCTGTGCTCTTGCTGCGGCAACGGCGGCGTCGGTGGCGGTGACAGGCGCGAGCGTCGTGATCGGCGCGTTGATTATTATTGTCGTTTTGACTGTGCAGATGCACGCACGCCACATAACGCTCCGCGCAAACATATTTTCTCGTCCGTCTCTCACGTCTCGTCGTTTTTCGGTGTAATCGTAGTTACACACAGTTTTGCTTCAATATATATATATATATATATATATTATATTTTGTCTCTGGAAAAGCGTTTTGTATCGGGTACTTGAGGGTTATGTATAAACCTCACTCACAAGTATAAATGTGAATAATTGCGTGTGTTTGTGTGTGTGTACACGCCAAGCGGGGACGACACGGTTAATGCGCGTGAATATATATTCTCCGTTGTTGTTTTTTTCTCAGTGTATTTACTTCTTCGATACGTTCGTTCGTTCGGTTCGGTCGTTTCGTTTCGTTCACAGTGTGTATTATGTGTTTGTAAGTGAGTGAAGTGATTGAGATTAAAGATAAAGTGTTTGTGTGTGTGTGTGTATATTCGAATTAAGATTTAATGTGCGCATAATTGTCAAGTGGAAAGAAATTGTACAACGAGTTTATCTAAGGATATATGAATTTAAGTGAGTCTGTGTGCTGATCATCACAAATTTAAAAAAAAACAGAAGGACCACAAAACATTGGATTATTGACATACACTAATACACAAAAAATACACCGACGAGATAGCGAAAATCATAACAAACCTAAAGAAAACATATAACAAAAACAAACATAAACAAAAACATAAGAATAATCATCGAGCATCATTACTGGATTAATTTTTTTGGATTATGTGCATCTTGGAGGTCAACCCGACAGTTGGATTTACAAGCTTTTGATTTTATTAATGGTAAGTTCGTTTTTTTTTTTGTATTATTATGTTTTAATACCAATTTGTCTCGCTGTGTATATGAAAAGTGTTATTTTTGACATACGAATCGGTTATTTAAAAAAATATTTTTTGAATGTTTTATCGTAAACAGTGAGCTTTTAGCAATATAAACATAAATTGTATCCACGCCAAAATGTATGGCCCTTCGTAGCGATTTTTTTAATCCAAAAAACGACCTACTTTGTGTTAGAAAAATAATTAAAAACAAGAGTGACATAGTAATTGTGTTAAATCAGCGATTAATTCGGAATTATTGCATAACAAATCTATCGTCGTTATTTTAGTTATTCGTTTTGCGAGCAACCGTGTTTATTTTCCGGGTATCGCTTGTTTACAGTTATATCGCAAATTATACACTGACGTTTTAAGTGGAACTATGTTTTAATCAACATTAAATTAGTGTACAAAGTGGCGGTGTTGTTGTGATGATGAAAACATTTCTGTGCAAGTTTATAGTCCTTCGAAATCAGCTGTTTTATGTTTTATGCAAATGTGAATTTTCGATAGAAAAAACAATTTGATGTTTTTTTGGTTAGAATTTCTTCCGGTTGTTTTATAGTCCTTCGAAAAAAATACTTTTTACAGAAAAAAGCAAAATAAAAAATAAAAACCTTCTTAAAAATGTGCACGCGTCATTTATAATTTGAAGAAATACCATTCAAAATGAACATCCGGCTCGAAGGACCGCATCGTATAAAATGATTACGAAAAGTGACATTGTTATCTATACATGAAATAGAGGTCAAACTAAGCGATAAGATTATTTCTAATCTTCAAGTATGTGTAGTTAAAAATACTTTATTAATTAGAAATAAGGTGTTCAAAGGACCATTTATTTATCTAATTTTCAAATTGTTTCCATCATAAAAATGTAAATATATTAAAAATTAAACTTTTTATGCACAAATTCTTGATTACATTACTCAAAGCACCCTAAAAGGTTTTAAAATTGTTTTTTTTTAAGTATTCAAATGTAATGTTGTTTTTAAATAAAAAAAACTACTTTTTTTTAGTTTTTGGACTGTTTTACTTCCTTAATAATCGTTTTTGTATAGAAAAATGAAAAACCACAAAAAATAATTAATTTGGATTTACATTGGTGTAGAAACAAAAATAATCAATATGGTTAGAAGGACCATAAAAACATTGAATTATGTACTTTAAATATAAAAATGCCCAATTACATTGGTTTGTACTCGAAATCCATAAAAAATAATAAAAAATACATCAATTACTTTCTCAGTGAACGTTTTTATGTTGAAAAATGAAAAAAAAACCTATAAAATGAAAAAAGTAATATAATTTGTGGTTATGTTTAAATAATGAATTATGTAGATGTACCATAAATAATGTACATTATACATTAGTTTGAACTAACATTAACTTATTTTTTAGTGATTGTGTTGAAAAATATCCAGCTATCTGGAAATAACAAAAAATGTGGTTATGTTTATCAAAATACAAAATATGTTCCAAGAATCATTTCTTATACAAGCGATTTTGTAAATTCATCGATAGATAGACATTCAATTTATCGGTTAAAAAATAACCTCAAAATGTGTTTTGCAATCGATTCATCAATACATTTAATTTATTCTATTTATTGGTTAAAATCTAACCTCAAAATTATTTTATGCGTTAATTTAGAGCGATTTTTTTTAATACAAAAATTTGTTTTTAGAGGTAATGTAAAAAAATTATACATTTAGTTGGTTGCATTTCGAAACTAACCTCAAAATAATTTTTTTTTCTGTATTTAGAGCACTTTTAGAATTTCATCAATACAATTAACCTTTTATTTCCCAGAATAAAACAAATAACCGACATTTCTAAAATTTAAAAAAAAAAGTCTTAAAAACCCTTATTAACGTGAATTCAACTTTTTTCCGCTTCCATATGGACACCGCTTTTGATGAAAAACTAACTTCAAAATTATGTTTTATTTTGTTATACAGCGCTCTTGGTAATTCATGATTACAATGATTTATTCAATTTTTTGGTTCAAAACTAACCTCAATAATTTTTTTTTTTATTTATAACTTAAATGTATAAGTTGGCATCATATAAGTGTACTTGGAACTTTTAGCCTTTTCCCTTTTTCGACAATAAAAATTTCTTCATATTTAAAAAAAAATTAACCTCAAAAAACAAATTGTTTTTCAAAAATAAACATCGAAAATCGTATGTGTACGTTATTCTGTAAACAAATATCCACAAATTATCGTTTAATAACAAGAACAACCGTCTCGAAGGACCATAAAATTGATATTTCATTAATCACAATTTAAACTTTTAACTATTAATTAGTGCTTTAATTTAAACCTATGTGCAGAAAAAACATGGTATTTAGATATAACCTCAAAAATATGATACGTTTTGTTGCTTCCATTTTCCAAGACTAGTCGTAATTTCTCTGTTTATTAACAGTCTCTTAATTATGGCTTTAATTACAAATACAAATCTTAATTTTTAGAGATAATCTCATACATTTTGTTGTACTTGTAATTTTTAGCATATACATGAAACTGAGCATAACACAATTCTAACCGATTACCTTTCTTTGATTACTTTAAATATAACCTCAACCTCAAATATACTCTCTCAAAAACAAATGTATCGAAATGCAATAACAAAATATCCAAAAACATCCGTTAGAACCTTAGAAAAATTGTTTTGTGTGCCAAAAAAATTGAATAAATTAAATACAATAACCTCAAAACAAAAATGTCATTATTTCATCTGAAATAAATACCATCAAGAACATAACCTCAAAAAACGAACAAGAACATAATATTATTTTGACATACAAATCAGAATATTTGTAATCACAAATTGAACATAATTTTTTTTTTAAATAATTTAAAAAAAAAAGTGTCACCATAAAATTTCTCTGTATTATGGCACAGTTAATAGTCTTTCATATACAAATATGTAAAATCGTAAATATACGTAATATATAAGCACAGCATTGACATTAATCACTGCACTATAGCTACTCGAAGGACCATCACACACACACACACACACACACACACACACATCCATCCGGCTGGAAGGACCATATTTGTACACTAATAATGCGCTTCAACGCTATTATTCACTTCCACCTCCATGCGTGTGCGACATTTCCACTTCCGATCAAACTCACTTAATTCTCAGCATTTTTATGTATATGTATATATATATTTGTGTATTTGTATATAAAAATAATGTCGCGTCGATGTCGTCTACGTGATGAGCTTGCGCACGCGCTTGTGCTTCTTGTCGTCACATTAACGCACCACTCGAAGGTCAGCGCAAAAGCGTTGCACACACACACAATCATACATTAAATCACAACGATTAAATTGCATCAAGCGCTAATCGACCAAAATGACATTGCGTGCTGTTCGTTCTGTCTCGTACACTGTTAAATAAACAATACATACAGAAACACACATACATACGCATTTATATTTATATAAATATGTTTTATGCGTGCACGCTCATAATAATATAAATAATCCAATAAAACACTCACAGACCCAAATCTGGCGTATTTGTATAATAAAAATGTTGGTCGCATAAATCTCAATAATAATTCATTCACTCAGCCCGAGCGCCTCTCTGATGAAAAAAATCAAAACAGACTGCACTCACTCATATATATATATATATATATATATATATAGCAACCATCTCACTCTAGCTTTAGAACACTGGCTATCAGTGCATGATCACGCAAACTGGATTTGATTCGACATATTATACACACACACACACATACATACGCGCATATAAACAAAGTGAAACAAAACACATACAGAAAATATGCATCGTTTACGATTGAGAGATGTCAGTACGAGATTAAAGCATAGTTTGTACATTTTAAGCCATGTTTTGGTGTGCGCATGTGTGTGATCGTGCGCGCGCCTCTCATGCTGTGCGAGTATGCGTATATTTATGTATATTTGTATGTGTGTGTGAATTTAAACGGCGATCGAAGTCTCTGTTGGCGCATATCGTGTTCGGGTACACTCAATTCACTACCGAGGACACCCGATTAGCGTTAACGCGCGCACTCTATATACACAACAGTGCACGCGCGCTGCGTCAAATACGTACGGGAAACGGGATGCTGTGCCATGTGCGACACGAAGCGAATATGTATAGCTGCCGAAGTGAAAAGCCGAAGTGAAGCATACACACGAAGTCGAACATACACAAATAAAAAAAGGAAGCAATGTGCGTGTGAGGTTAAACCATATAAATTATGTGCCATCGGGAGTAAATTCACGGGGCTCGTGCCGCATTGTACCCTAATGCATACATTGTACTTATCGGTTAACAGCTGTAAACCGGGAAGGCTATACGGGGCTAAATACATATATTTTGTATGCGAGTGTGTGTGTGTGTTTCTTCATGTTTGTTATTTTCTATTTGTAGTTTTCATTGTATGCCGCGACGGACGTTCCTTTCATGCTGCGTTTGAGTATTAATAATTTGTGTGCATCTGTGCGTGTGTGTGTGTATGTGTTTAGTTGGTATGAATTGAATCGATATGATTTTGAAGGTACACATACATACACACTCTTCAATAAATAGAAGGTACACCGAAAAACGCAGATAATCGGGTGCTTAGCATTGTATCCGATCGGTTGCGCTTGTGTGTGTGTGTGTGTGTATGTGTTTCGAGTTTATTAGGTATGCGTTTTAGGGGTCTGTGGAAAGAAAAGGTCAAAGCCGCATGAGTGTATATGAATGACAGGGCGACTCGTGTCGGTACAGCTTTGGTATGAGATGTCTATCGTCCGCGCCGTGGTGTTGACTTGAGTAAATATTGTAAATAAATTATAACGACCGGCTGTGATGTATGTTTGTAATTTATGCAAGTAGTTTTTTGGGCTTTGTGGTCGATTTTATATTGCAATGGTGTGTGTTTAGGTATTATTATAGTCAAATGGCTGCAAGTGCGTCGATAATATATTTAAATAAATATGTTTCTTTTAAAATAAAGAAAAAACCCCAATTTTTCGTTCTGGCTACAATTTATGTTCAACCTCAAATCATTGACATTCAGTCGAAAAATTAAATGTGTTGATCGTAGATAAGGCGCGTCTGAGTATGTGTGACTCATCTAGCAATGAGTTTTATGAACTATTTTGTGTATACGTTTTTTTTTTTGTTGATAAAACCATAGTAAAATATAATTACAGTTTGAAATGAAACAAATGTAATTTAAATAGTATTGATCATGGTTTTTTAATATTTTTAAGGGTTAAAACCCGTATTTTTATCGTTAGAATTTCACCACGGAATTTTGACTTGAAATCATTTGTAAAATTTTTCTACCGCAGACTTATGTTTTTTTGGTTTTATATACATTTTACGAACACGCAGCCAAAATTCGTATTTCTTTGGTTATTCATTCCACGGTATTTAGGACATTTTTTTCTCCTTTTTCTACCAGAACCACACATTTTTATAAGAAAATTAGAGAACATCTAATTGCCTCCAGCTGACTACCCAGTCGATTAATGCTGTCGCCGTGTGAAAAAATCTGTATAATCTTGTATTATTATACAAAATTTAAATAATTAAAAATACATTTTCAGATATTCCGAGGAACAAAAGTCCGCGTCATGAAAGTTTATTATAAGAAACACAAGAAAATTAAATTAATGTCCGCGGAATGTATGGAAATCAGTGTGATGAAATTTGAAATTTCCTACCGTGCAGACTTTTGTTTTTTTTGGTTTTATGTACATTTTGCAGCAAATAATCGCATTTTCAATTGTAATTTAACCGAATTTAATCGCCACGGAATTTAATCTTGACGGAACTTAATCCCACGGAACTTTATTTTACAGATTTAAATCCTATGGAAATTCGAACTATTTTGCCATTTTTTACAGGCTGACTTTAAAACTGGTTTCGTTAGTTTAAATTATGTTACTACCTGAAATGCAATAAATAAATAATATAAAATACATTTTCATATATTCTGAAGAACAAAAGTCCGCGTCATGTTTATTGTAAGAAACACAAGAAAATTAAATCCGCTGAATGTATGGAAGGAAGTCTGTGACTTTTGATTTTTTGGTTTTATGTACATTTTACAGCAAATAAACGCATTTTTCATTGTAATTTAACGGAATTTATTCCTCACGGAATTTAATCCCACGGAATTTTATTTTTACGGAATTAAATCCCGTGGAATTTCAATTTTGTCACTTTTTTACAGGCTGACTGTAAACTGGTTTTGTTTATTTAAATTATGTAACGTTGTTAGAGTAAATTACTGAAATAACATGAAGTAAAATAGTGTTCTAGTATTTTTTGTATTATTATCGAGATTTTTTTATATAATAGGTCTACAACTTTTAAAGGTAAACAAAAAATAAAAAAAATAAAATTAAATCCTTTCTCAACGTTTCCAAATATTGTTGGACGACTTTTGCGGTATGGGGCCGAGCGTTGTCGTGGAGCAATATCACTTTCT
>JANSTU010047188.1:0-10374 GCA_027564075.1 Bolitophila hybrida | reverse complement strand
TTCAAACGTATTTTTCTCTTGAATTTGATCAGCTGCATCTACTGGCTTATTGGGCTCTCCTGTATTTTTGGTCTTTTTGTCATGATTCCCAAACATTCTGTCGTAACTGGCGTTGTTTTCTTTGTCGTTACACTCGTCTCTTGTGATTTCCACCTTTTGCGAGTTCTTGTACCATACACGATATCCTTTTATACTATCACAGTACCCGACAACACTCCTGGTTTCGTCCGACCCAAAAACATGCAGATGATCCACTCTTGATATTTTCTGAAACCATAATTCATACGGTGTCTTACCAGTCACTCCAGTTGGTCCAGTTCGATTCAATAAATATACTGCACATGAAACTGCTTTCGCCCAAAAACGTAGTCCGAGATTTTTGGCGTGCAACATTGTGCACGTCCGTTTTGTTGCGGTGTCGAATGGTATAATGTGTCGAATGGTATAACGCTGCAAAATGGCCTCTACGTTTTTGTTTACGTACTCTGAGCCATTATCGGATCGCAATACCTGCAAATCACGACGAACATCTGTTTTCATTGACAATATATATTTTGTAATCAACTGTCCAATACGTTCATGCCAAAGCTGCAACGACTCTTGTTTTACTGAACTAGAAGCAATTCCTTCTGATGATACTGGTTGCGAGACGTGAAACTTCATTTTGAATAGCCGTTCCTCTCGTATCTTAACTGCAACATCAACATCGTCCATGGTAAGTTCACATTTCAGGTTGTCAGATGTCATCTTCAGTCCCTTGTCCATGGCACAATTCGATGAAAAAAAAACGTTAGACAAATGCTTTGGAATCCAGGCCACTGAATCTAGGAACCATTCATCTTCGTCGGCATTTGCTGCATACAATTCACTTACGAACGCATCACCCTTTTTCTGGTGAATCTTGTATCCTGTACGTCGTGTTGCATGCTTTCGTCTTGGGCAATCTTTCTTCCAGTGGCCTTTTTCTTTGCATTAAAAACATTCGCCTAGATTTGAACTGACATTGCTGCGTTGCACGAATAAATATCCTTTCTTGTGCCCTGCGTACTTTCTAGCAACGAGAGCTACACAGTCCTCGCCATGAACAGCATCGAGATTGTTCCGTCAAGCTTCTTCCATCATCAACCGCGACGTCAAATTGGTCAGCGTTGATCCGTTTGTGCCGTCGATTCCCACGCACTGTAGAAATGACTAAAACGGGCAGGTAGCGTCATCAAAAAATTTGTCACAATCAATGACTCCGACACAGTTTCACCAACCTTTTTTATTTGCTGAACAATTTTTTTCAATTTTGAAATATGTGTGGCCACGCTGTATCAGATGAATAATTGTCTTGGATTTTTGTTCTTACACGCTCTCTAATTTAGTCACATTTCTCGAGGGTTCGAACAATTCATAATGTGCAACATGGGTTGTGGACAGCAACTGCAGTCACGTTTACTTTCTGAGCCTTATGGTCTGCCCTTTTTCATATTTGCAGCCGCGCATTGTGGTCTTCTTTTGTAACTTCGGTTGGTTTTTCAAACGGGTTGTCCACCACGTTCATAAGATCCGCTGCATTTAACAGCACTTTTTTTGAAATTTCCATAATGACCAGTCTGATGATTCCTTCAATTTTTCCAATTTTCCCGATTCTAAATCCATTGTATTTCACTTCCACTCTTTAAGTATTCCCGAATGTGTAACGTACCACACAAATCGTACTCGCGTACACGCATATCCGAATTTAATACTTTGTTATTAATTGACGCAACTCGCCCGGAAGAAATAGGTTCTTGGCCCATAACCAAAATCTACAGGAAATGATTGAATTCAGACTTGATTATATTTTGAAATTTGCGTACTGTAAATTTGAATATTCTAATTGGTTTTCAAAAATGTGATGTATTACTATACAATACAACTTAATACAGAATCGTATATGAAACATTCAGAATATTGAGTTTGATGAATGAACCAAAATATAGTATTTAGATTCTAGCTTTTTTGGTATATTTTCTCATTTGTTTTAAACCACGCACTTAACATGGTGCTCGTACAATTTGTATATACATTATCGCTGTACTTTTCATCGCAATTATTGCTCACTTTTCAGGATTTTTTATGTTTTACAAATATTACAAAAATTTATTTAAAAAACAAAAACAAATGCATTTTATTCAAACTCATAAAAGATTAAATTGTTCTTACAATATTCAATAAATGAGCAAATGGAATCACATTTGAAAAAAAATCTATAATTTATACAATATTTTTTTTAAATCATTTGCATTACATGTTTCTGTATGATTTTTGTCACAATAATTATTATAAATACACAGTTCAAAAATATTGTGATCATCCGGTAAACAGGTAACCAAACGTAACGCCCGCACCGTTATGTGAGAGCATATTAATTATCGCATTAACACATCGTATAATATTGAGAAGAATCAAAAATTTATGAACCGCGAATAGTTATGATTTCCTCCAGCTAGTCGCGGTTAAATTGTGGCTGGTTTAGTTTTATAAATAATCAGATAATTGGGATATAATAAGGTTAAATTCGAATTCTTGTACAAAAACCAAAATTTAAATGGGGACATACGCGTTTTAATGCACTGTTTAGAAGATGCCACGATTGCAATGTGTGCAAGCTAACAATTATTGTTGCAAGTAATGCAAATGTTGCCATATAGTTTATACTATAAACGACAACAATATAAATAAATGATATGCTCGCGAACGTCGCTTCAATTGAGAGGAAACGGCTAAAATGAACAATTTGCCATCATCATTATGTTATGAAGCTTTCTGGTAATGCATGCAAATTTTCAATTGAAACGACGAGGCCTGAATTTCGGTTTGAATATGCGCTTGTTTGCTACAAAGGGGAAATGCTTATAATATTTATATACGATTGACAATTAAAATGTTATTTCAGAAAATTTAAGTAGACAAAATTAAGAAAAAATGGGACATATAGATACAGAGCGAGTAAATCTGCTAAGCTTCTAATTTAAACAAAAAGAGATATAAACAAGATTCTTAACGCGGATAAATCAAACGAAATACAAATGTTTATGAAATACCAATAGCAACAATCAATATACTCAGCTTGCATTTATGAATAATTATTGAGACATATCAAACAAGTAGGTAATAAATTAGTTGAATCAATAAATTAAATGTTGATAAATTAAAAATGAATGTTACCCACCTATCTTTTGTTAATTCTTTTCATGATACTTGTGTTCAGGAAATCCTCATTTGTTTTATTATTCAGTTTTTACAGGTGCTTTTATAAATACTACAAATTACCAGTTAAAAAAGTAAAATACTTTTTAGTAACAATGAACATTTTGTTTTCAGTATTATTTATCAAATGGATCAACAAACAAATATCCAATGATTTTTTCTGTATGTATATAATTAAATATTGTACAATATATAAAATTATACATACATATAATTTATTATACAAAATGCAAAGCACTCACATACACAAATATTGACCTATGGTGTCGTTGAGCGCGTATACCTAATATAGACACTAATTTGTATTTAGCACTAACAGGTGAAAATTATCATTGCAAAATGATTTATATATACGAGTAGATAGACCAACATAATTGATTAAGCAAATGCATGCTGTGTCAACGTATTTATGTTGCTCGAATATAGAATATGTTTAGGCTGCTATATTATATATAGGTTTATGGTTTGAAATCTTTAAAATGTAACTAAAATAAAACACAGAATCGTTTTTTGGGTCAAAGTCGGTTTTATTTTTCAACATACTTCCCTAAGAACGCTTACTGGTGAGCCATCACTTCAGGTTTGGAAACAGGTAACTGGGTTCCAGCAGGCGTATTATATACTCATTTAAAAAAGGCTCAGTAGGTTTTTTTGCTGTTTTTTTTTCATTTTACTAAAACGCATATTACATACACTTTAAGCTTTTAATGTTTTTTTCTTACTCATAGCATATTTTACCATTGCAAGCACACATTTAAATTGTTAGTACATAAAAACTTGGCAAAATGAGAGAGTTTATGAATTATTTTTTTTTAAATGGGATATTCTTAGTTTTGAGTCCCTCATTGATCGTTTACTGAGGGACTCAAAACTAAGATTATCCCATTTAAAAAAAAAACTTCTCAGTACTGTAACTTTGACAGGCGTCTATTGAAGGTAGCTGTTGTTCAGAATAGTTCATATAACCACCATCCTTTACTGAGTGAGTCACATTTATCTAAAACGGTATCCGCAGGACAGAAAGTGGGCATCCTGCTACTTCAATGCAGCTAAATTCGAAAATAACACACTAACACACACTAACTTACTAAACCAAAATATGATTTAAAATGTGTATCGAAAAGTACCATTTCTTCGGTAAAGTTTGGTTTAAAATCGGCCAACTTCGTGTAATTTAAAAAAAATAATAATAAAATAATAAAAAAAAAAACAAACAAACACAATAATTAACATGCGCATCTTCAATGATCATCATTATTACTAGTTTAAAAGGTATACATTTATATTATTTTTGGCCAAAATAGATGGTGACTTAATTTTTTTATACATTTATTCAACACACATTTTTTCGCCGGTATCAGCAATGAATGATTTGCAGATAATACTAGGACAAGAGCTCTATACGTATCCTAACAATTATTAAAACATGAAATAATATTATTATAAAAAATTGTAATAAATTTATATTTGCAAATGAACCACAAGGACTTAAAAATACGAACACAAACCTTATAAAATAGCAAGAAATTGCTTACAGATTTATTTAATAAATACATAAATTAATATTCATACTTTGTTTTAATCGATAAAGAACAATGTATAAATATAAATTTATGTATTAAATAATTATGTTTGACAATTCTTAGCAATGTATAAAAGTCACTTTTTCGCTCGCCGGTGGTGGTTGTGTTCGAAATGACTAGTAAGTCACGAGCCAACGAGTGAAACGATAATAATGGGGTGGACACTTTATTGGCACCTCTACCAATTACAAAAATTTTGTTTGAAGTTAAAGACTTGATTTTGCCATTTCTCACATCTAAATAGTACATAAAGGGTTCATTAAGACGGAAATACTATATGTAAGGATAAAAATGTCAATTTTATTGTTTGTAAAATGTAGATTTCTTTATATAATCTTGTGAAATGGTTCATGGCAATTATGCAATGCGCATAGGAAATTTCTCATTCAATACAGCCATTTTTGCATTAGATGTGTGGCATGTGGCGCCGTCTTGTTGAAACCACACGTCGTAGGTATTCATAGCATCCAATTATGGTCACAAGAAGTCGGTGATCATGGCACGGTACCGCTCACCATTCACCGTAACTGAATTTGCAGCTGCATTTTCGAAGAAAAATTGTCCAATGATTCCGCCAGCAAAAAAGGCGCACAAAACAGTGACTTATTGTGGATTCATTGGCTTCTCAGCAATCGCCCTTAAATGAAAATCAGCCCAAATGCGTCAATTTTGCTTATTAACTAAGCCTGTCTTTGCTCATGCATCCAATCGGCGAACGTTTTACGCTTCAAAGGGTCAGCAGGCTTCTCTTCTTGGGTAAATTGAATTTTGTAGGCGTGAAGAGACAAATACTTCCTGAAAATACGATGTAAGGTGGTCGTGGAGAGGTTCAATTACTGCGCACGATGACGAACTGAGGTGTTTGGGCTTTCGGCCACATTCTCACGAACTGCAGTAATGTTTTCATGTTGTCCGAGGGCGAAATGGTCTTTTCGCATCTGCCACCGACCCAGTTTGTTGGAATATTTGCACAATTTTTGCTATTGCACTCTCACTAGGACGATTATGCGGACCGAAAAAATCGCGAAGTACGCGAAATGGATTTTTGTAATTTTTCGTAACAGGCTTCAATTACTTTAACACATTGTTCGATTGTTAATCTTTGCATGGAATTGCCAAATCTGCAAACAGATGTAAAAAAATATTTGACGTTAAAGCGTGGTTCACATTTAACATATTTCTTTCTTAATGGAACAATTCTCAATTCTCTTCTTCAACCCGAGTAGTCGATGTCGATTGAAATATCGAAATTCTGCGTTGAATTTGTAAAAAACTCATGCTTAATACTGCAGAAACATTATGTTGTCAAATAATCTTTAAATGTTTCGACATCGGCACGCGTTATTTATCACTCAAATATAGGCGGCATATTTTTAAAATTTTATTATGAGTAAAGATTAATAAGTAACAATAATATAGAATAAATAATAATAATAATAATAAGAAAGTTTAATGAATTTAATCTAATTCTGCTAACAAACCAAGACTTCCATGGATACAATACAAGAGGAGATATAACTTAATACAAGAGAGATCTACAAAAACAACTCCATAATCCAATCAGCTAACATTAAATATAATGCATTATATGATAATATAAATACTTTGAACTACCCTTAAATCAAAAAAACTATTTACAAAACATCACTATCGCTACACAAACAAACAAATTAATATTTGCGAGCATCCGGATAATCTTATTTTGCCGCTGCAACACTGGCTTTCGCATAGTCCGATATAATTACATCCGGCTTTAGATTCCAATGTTTATCGCACGAATGTATTACCAACAAACATTTCGTAGAACAATTCTTCTTACGCTGTCTTACTTTTGTGCGTCATTAGGCAGTATACCGGAGGAGAAACTTGATCGTCAGCCAGGCCATGATATATATTTTAATTCCACACTTGAAATAATAGCGACTACCAAAAATAGGTTCTAGTTTAATTAATCCAAAGATATATCACATAACAACGCACGCACAAAAACTAACAAACAAGAAAATCCAGTAAAATCAAGAACTTAAATATCTGACTGCAAATCATGTTAATTCAAAACATAAACATACCGTGTTCACAAACTCATTTAACTAAATAATATATAAATAACAAATCTTGCAAAACAATTTCTACAAAATTATTCCCTGGCGTCTATAATCGTCCGCCAACGTTAAATAAACTATCTGATCGGCCTTCCTCGGGGTCCGTACACAATCAAAAACACGTATAATAAAGTTCTCCTGATTGTGAGCGCACGTTCTCGGGCACATCCAATCGAGGCACTCCGCAACGGTCTGTTTATCTTTTGCTTAGCACAATTTACGCGAAAAAACAACCTGACTCTTATTTATAGTATTTATATAATTTAAAATTATCACATCTACGAGACGATGGCAGATAATGTCTTCTCAAAGATTTATTTCACAAAAATGAAATCAGTCTGTAAGAGTTTACGCAGCGACAAGCATCTGCAACGCGATAAACTATATTGTTGTAGATAACAAATAACTGGATATATTACATTAAGATAAAATAGTGTGATATAATCCGTTTTATTCGTTGTGTCAGTATGTACCAACGGAGTTCGTCGACTTGACAATCATAGCGTAACTGGACATTATAAATATGTCGATCCACTCGCCACCCACGTCACCACTTAGCTCACGGAAGCCATACAACGAAACATCTCAATTTCAATTTTATAAAATTGCCAAAGTGTACGTTGAATTAAGGACAAATTACAGACTTATAACGACGTTTTAACGAATTTAACGAATTATATATTTATCATTGCAGACCGCTAGACGATGTTGACGACGACAGCTACGATGGTATGTCCGAGGATTCAGATACTGCTCATCTCAAGCCAAGACGTCAACACTGGGCCAACAAAATGCAATTCGTGCTCGCCTGCATCGGTTATTCAGTTGGATTGGGCAACGTTTGGCGATTCCCATATCTCTGCTATAAAAGCGGCGGAGGCAAGTTATCACATTTTATTAAATTGCGCAATTTTACTTTTTTTTTATTATATAATAACAATTACATTAGATTTAGAAGAAAAAAAACTTTGCGTAATCATATATGTGTGCTTTATTGCATTGATAAGTCAATCATCGTTTTTTTAATGGATTTTTTTGGTCAGGCACGCAAGCTCGTGTTAACGCGCTGTTCTGCATTTAATAACAAGTGTTAAATTATGCCAAGAACGTGATTACAATTAATATATATTTTTAATGCGTGTGCTTGTGTTCACAAAATCATAATGATTATTTATATTTAATTACAATGGAATTCCATACTTCCATTTAAATAATATATTAAAAAAAAACTAGTATCATCAAATCAACTGGCATAACGAATACTAATTGAAACATTCTTTTAAAATTATAGGTGTATTCTTAGTACCTTATTTTATCATCTTAGTGATATGTGGAATACCGATGCTGTTCATGGAGTTGGCGGTCGGACAATACACGGGTCGTGGACCAATCGGTGCTCTGGGTCAGCTGTGTCCGCTATTCAAAGGTAATAATTTAGCCTGTCACACAACCAATTGGCTTAAATGTTAAAACTGCCATGCAAAATGTCATAACACGCGCAAACTGTTTTCACACACACACATACACACAGAGCCATTCAATAAGCATAAATGCGTTCAATGTCAACCAAAGGTAATAAATAAGAGGTGCATTAACATATAAACTGCATGTTTGAAATTGCATAATAGATTTGGATTGCAATAACAATTACATAGCTTCCGTATGTGGATGAAATTATCTGTGCGATTTACCAAAAATTTCTAATATATTATGTAATGGACCGGGTTTTTAGATGGTTAAATATAGCACACCTCATAATTAAAGCCATCCGCTATTTTAAGACAAAAAAACAGTTAACACTCAATTTACAGCGTATATATTCATATATTTACGCAAATTGCACTTGAACAATCCAAATTGATTAGCATTAATTCGCTATAAAATAATTTAGAAAACGAGCTGCGGTGTGAGTAATTGTGGAATGTTGAATGCACATTTTCGTAGTATATGGACAATGTCACGTGGGTTTTATGATTTATATAGTTAAAATATACGAAACCTTACAATTTACTTTCTAAATAATCGAAAATGTGTGTTGTGAATATATTTTTATAGAATCTTTCTCATAAGTCTATATATTTCTTGTTCCCAATCGTCTATTTGGTAAATAATCGGCTGAATTTTGGTCCTTGAAGTAGATTTATGCAAACAAATGTTAACAGTGCGGGGTAGCATTAAACATTTTTTACGTAAAATTAAATTTACCTATTTTGTATGCTATAAGAGTGTTATGCAGAGAAAATCAATCTGGAAAAAGGCCTCAGATATATATTTGTATTGAAATTTTAATTTTTGGCGGAGTTTAACAAAAATAACATTTTTTGGTAAAATTTGCATCACATATTGAAGTAGATTTCTTTTGTTAGTTGTTCAAGCACTAAATAATGTTATTTTGGGCCATTAAAACCACTCGGACCACTTGTATCACCGTCTAGGTGGATAATTAGATGACGAAGAGGAAGTTCATTTGTATGCAATTGGAGTGATTGGTAAAACTTGTTCTCCAAATGCACTATTACTTCTCCCTTCCATCCTGTATTAGTATTAGTACCATCACACCCGATACCACACAAGTAATTTATCGAAATGGAGTAGTCAGTTAGAAATTAATAAATGGCATTAATAATGTTTACGTCTGAACCAGATTCTGGAAAAACATGGTCAATATATTGTGGAACGAGCTCAGCTATCAAAACGATGTATTCTTCGGATGATGTTTTTCGACGATTATCGAACATTTTCAGTGTTCGGTCTTAACAGCCATCAAAAAACAACCCAATCAAATTCTCGATCACTGTATCGATTTGTTCTTCATGGCGTAATTTCATCCGAGAACGTCGTACCTTATTACGATCTATAACGTCAGTGTTGTCTTCTTCATTTACAATGGCGTAATCTTTGAGTACCGCTGTAGCAATTTCTGCAGCCTCTCTGTCCGACGCACCATACAGATCTGCCGTTTATTTGTGTTTTTTTGGTTTTGTAGCGTGGACTTTTCTGGCCTGCCTTTTGCCGGCTAGAAAAAGCGGATTAAGGTGCGGTCCCGTGTAATAATTACGCTCACTCAGAAATACATAAAAACAACAAACACATTATTTCAACACATATAATTATTTCACCAATTTACAAAAATATATACCGCGACGCTACTTTACGCGATGGCCAACCGCTATTTCTTAAAATAAAAAACGGGCTTAAAATTACTCTAAGTATGTGCCTTTAGATATACAGACAAATGTGCCCAGTCATGCTCGAAAATCAGGTCGATTATTCTACGTTACTTTGCTGTAGAAATATACACTTTTCGTCTATTGAAGACTCATCAGTACAGCTGATGCAATTTAATTGAAGTCATAATCATCAAGAAAGTCATCAAGAAACTCGAAAAGATGAACATAGCATATGACGCAATTAAACTTATAAAAAGCTTCCTGACCAATCGAAAACAATTT